>JAXBDA010006935.1:0-19131 GCA_036023075.1 Gaultheria prostrata
AAGACAAAGATGTAATCGGGCTCAAATGGGTCTATAAAACAAAGTACAAAGAAGATGGTTCAATTCAGAAACACAAAGCACGCTTAGTGGCAAAAGGCTACTCACAGCAGCCTGGAGTGGATTTCAATGAAACTTTTGCTCCTGTCGCTCGCATGGAGATGATCAGAACAGTTCTAGCTATGCTGGCACAGTACGAGCTTCCAGTATATCAACTCGACGTCAAATCAGCCTTTCTCAATGGTGAGCTAGAAGAAGAAGTTTATGTAGAGCAACCGCAAGGCTACACCGTCAAAGGAAAAGAAGACAAGGTGTACCGACTTCGGAAGGCACTCTATGGCTTGAAGCAAGCACCTAGAGCCTGGAATAACAACATTAACAAGTACTTCTGTCAAAATGGTTTTGAAAGAAGCCGAAATGAACCATCACTCTATGTCAAAAAAAGAGGTACGCAAGACTTTCTCATTGTTTGCCTCTATGTTGATGATTTGATCTACACAAGCACCAATACAGCAATGCTGGAAGAATTTAAAAAGGCCATGATGAAGGAGTACGAGATGACTGATCTCGGGCTTATGAGATATTTTCTCGGCATTCAAGTGAGGCAATCCAAAGGAGGTATTTTTATCTCACAAGAAAAATATCTTGAAGACTTATTGAAGAAATTCCGCATGAGTAACTGCAAGCCAGTTTCTACTCCACTTTCTCTAAATGACAAGTTGCAGCTGAATGATGGAGCAGAGAAAATCAATGCTACGACCTACCGAAAATTGGTCGGTTCGCTCAATTATCTCACTTATACAAGGCCCGACATTGTATATTCTGTGAATCTTATTTCCAGATTTATGCACGATCCGAGCAAGCTACACTATGCTGCAGCAAAACGGATTCTGCGTTATCTTCAAGGGACGAAAAAACTCGGCATCAAGTACACAAAAGATAATGACAGCAAGCTTATTGGCTACACTGATAACGATTGGGCCGGATCAATCGATGATCGAAAGAGTACTTCTGGCTACGTATTTTGCTTAGGATCTAACATTATCGCTTAGAGTTCCAAAAAGCAAAAGACAATTGCTCTGTCATCGGCAGAAGCTGAGTATATTGCAGCAACAGATGCAACATGTGAAGCGGTATGGCTCAGGAGAATTCTTTCGGACATGGAGCACAAAGAGGAAGGCCCTACAATTATCTATTGTGATAATATGTTAGCCATAGCAATGAGCAAAAATCCAGTTTTTCACGGCAGGACAAAGCACATTGAGCTCCGACATCACTTTATCAGAGACTTGGTGCATAATGGAGAAATTCAGCTTGAATTTGTCAACACGAAGGAGCAGCTAGCTGACATTATGACCAAAGCAGTGGCGGCAGAAAAATTCTCTCAATTTCATGAAGTCATGAAGATTACAAATTAAGGAGGAGTGTTAAAAATAATAATTTGTAATCTTCTAGAGTTATGTAGAATATGTATTAAAATTATCTAAGCAAAAATATCTAGAAGTTTCTAGAAAGGTTTAGTAAATTATCTAGTCTAAAAGTGTCTAGAAAGATCTAAGAAAGTATCCTATTTAAATGTGTCTAGAATAGTCTAGACTATGGGATGATAATAAGCACATGTAAAACATGTGCAAGATCAAGAGTTTTCTAGAAGGTTTCTAGAATCTATGGAGCTCTATAAATAGAGCCATGTTGTACTCATTTTGGGTGAATCAAAAAAAGCATTCCAATTGCCTTTAACTTTCACTCTTTTATTACCAATTCACACTCCACTTGTTCAAATTCTCCCAAATTTAATCTAGCACCCCAACAAAACTGTCGCCGTCCACCCCCAACAGATCTGCTACCACCACATCCTCCGAAGTCCGAACCCACCTCCACCTCCACCTCCACTGCCATAACCCCAACCCCAAGCACGCAAAACCTAATGCCTCCGCCCTCCGCGTCCACCAACACTGCTAAAGACAGACCCTGCGCCGTCTCCACCTCTTCCTGCTGCCTCCTCTTAGTTTTGCCATCTATGGCTGCCAGATCCACACCTCGCCACCGCGGTTTGGTAGCGCCAATGGCTGCCACTACCACGCCTTGCTGCCGTCACCGAGAGAAGCTAGCCCAAAACAAAAGATGTCGAACTCCCTTTAGTTGTTAACTCGCTAATTTCCATCTAATCCTCCACTGATGTATTCAATGTTGACAAAAAATGAAAAAAGAAAAAAGAATGCCATGGTTCAATGAGGGATTATTCAGTGCCCCTGGGCCTGGGCACCATGTGGTTCAGTGAGCGGTTATTCAGTGCCCCAAGTCCCTTTTTCAAAACACATTGTAATGGTGTCTATACACTTTGTATAGGACCCCACCTCAATGTATGATGGAAAAGGGGCAGTGGCCCTAAGTGCCTTGGATAATTTTTCTAGTTTAAATCTTATCATGAAATTGTCACAATGGTGAAAGGCCAGCTGTTTTATGTGTTTGGACTTTGGTCTACTGCCTCGTGTTTCTGGCCTAAATAGGATGGTCATCGTGTTTGAATTTTGAAGTTGGTAGAAAAGAAAACAGTACACTGGTAACCCATGCATTTGACGGAGGTTCAAACTTCACTAATTACACCTAATAATGCCTCTTTAAAAACTTTAAGAAATAGTGTTGCTTAAGCCATGTTCAACTTTCATTCACGCCAAAACTGATATAATTGCGCCATGAGTACAAAAGATGCCCTTGGAAGATTGGTTGTTGTATATGGAACAAATTACTACTCAAAGTCCCCTACAGGAATAGAGCCACTTGTAGCGACTGCGGGGGCATGAATTGACGGTAGTCACCAGTCATTACCATCTCTCACTCAAGTATTACGTCGATGGTAGTTCATATAAATTCATCAGTTTCTGATTATTATTGGCATACTATGTTTATGGCTCCTAAATAACATTAAGCCAAATTTATATTCAAAATCTATCTTCTCTTCCATTAATGTATTCTAGGATCACACGATGTAGTTCTGGAGTTGCATCAGGAATATTTATATGGCTTGCCAAGCTTGGCCCTTATTACAAGATTGAGATGTACATTTTTTTCAAGCGTGCAACCATTGCATAAGAGTTACATTGTCGTTCAGTCTTTTCAATTTCCTTATACTCATTTTGTATACTTGGATACTTCCTTCGTTTGATCTAGGAAGCATGGACATGGATACGGGATACGGACAAGACACAGACACGCCATTTCTTTGAAAATTAGGACACGGACACGTCAAAAATAAAACGTTTATCTATTATAGAGATATGTTATGAATTAATATAAACATATGAGGCATTATTTTTATCAAATTTTATATTTTAACCTTCTAATTTGTCCTTATCATGTTCTAATAGTGTTGTCAACGTGCACTTGAGAATCCACAATGTGTCTAAGTAGAACAAATCTGATAATAATATTGGAGAAGTATTTAGGCATATACAACACGTGTCCCAGGATTGTCGTGTCCGTGACCGCACATGTCTGACACGGATTCGTGAGGCCTAGGCGGTAGATGTTGTCTGTGCTTTTTAGCGTCTGACTATTCATGTTATGATTGCCTTGCTTTTGTTTTAAGTTACCCTAATATGCAGTTTCAGCTAAAGTGCATATATTTTCTTTTGGAATATGGTTTGTCATATAAGCCGAGCTATCTTGTTTTGAACGTAGATCAGAAGAGTACAACGAAACCTCTTGGGACGAATGGGTGTATTTGGGTGAGGCCCCTGCCCTACGAGCAAGTTTGAAGTTGTACAAGGAAGTTCAACAACTGGGGTTCACAATATTTCTTTTGACAGGGCGTGATGAGTCTCAAAGAAATGTCACAGTGAAAAATCTGCAAGATACTGGGTACAGCAACTGGCAAAGGCTTATTCTGAGGTATGCAGAAAATTTGATGATGGAAAATTATTATTATTTTTTTTGGGTAATAGACTAGTTTTTATGAAATTATTTTCTTCTACTCCTGTTTCACAAAATACATTGCTGTTCAAGACTGTTACTTAATAGTTTTTATGAAAATGTTGCTAGAATATTGTGAATGATTGATGAGAAAATTTTGGTGGACGAATAGGGGACCATCGGATTCGGGGACGAAGGCCATTGTTTACAAATCTGAGAAGAGGAAGGATCTACAAGATGAAGGATACAAGATACATGGCAGCTCTGGTGATCAGTGGAGTGATTTGTCAGGCTTTGCAATAGCCACACGATCCTTTAAAATCCCGAATCCAATGTATTACATTGCCTGAAATAGGTAATCGTGCACTCTGATGCTGTTAAATAAAATTTCCTCTGGTAATAAAATTTCCACTGGTGATGGACCTCAGCAGGATGATTTAGTTGTTATTTGATCTTCATGTAATTTTGTTGAACACTATCCATACTTCACTTCACATGGCACGCTAGTATAATTGGCCAATCATGAGTATACAGCATTGCGATTAAGAGAAGATTTGGCTTATTCTGCTAACTACTTAGCATCGGGTAAATTTACATACTCATTGCCAACTATACAAGGAATAAGGCTGAATTTCTACTACCGTATTTTTGGACTATAATTTGTCAAATCAATTGAATTATAGTCCAAGAATACCAAAATCACCGAAGATACCATAGTGGATGATATTACGTTTGGAAAATGATTGGGAGATGTTTGGATAACGGATTTGTCCCAAATATATATGTTTGGAGTTGTCTGATATGTATCCATTCCGGAATCGGGGACCCTCCTTTCCCCTCCCTACTTTTCTCCTAAACGACATAGTTTTGCTCATTTTCTTTGTACACCTCCAAAGCTTCCAAGATCCTGTTTGAAGAGTCAAAAGGATAAAAGAACTTGCAAGCTAGCCCGAGTGGATATGTACTTGTTTCAAGATAATCTAGTCTTAGGTTCAGCTCTCCGAAAGGACGGAAACCTAACTAACCAACTAAGCCTCTGCATTTCTTCATGAATAATTAAAAGGATAATAAATGATACCAACAGGCACCCTTCACATGACAACGAGGATAAATGGCAAATCAATGTGGCTATTCGAACAATTGGCTTTGAGTATGGCTTGTAAAATCTCTGGTCAGAGGTTTGAGTTTGAGGATAAATGGCCGATAGTATCATTACTTGAGTTTGCACATGGCTAGTCAACTGGGAGCCTGGGGCTAGTTCAGAATTGGCTGGAATCTTGTATCTCGCTAGGAAGTTACGAGTTCAAATTTTTCTACGTACGTGCGAGTAGTATTCCCCTTGTACAATATTTGTTGGGATTATTTCACTTTTTAATATTGCTAGTAGTTGGTTTGGCTTACAGTGATTATGAACTTGGTTCTATTTGATGCGATCATGATTCTTGTATTTTCCTACCTACCACTTGTAATTAAAAAAGACAAAGTTTGCACATGGCTGAGTGAGATGCCATTTTAGATGTTGAAACTATTTTATGAGTGAAATTGCTTAATTTTAAATAGTTATGTAGGGCCCGTTTCTATCACCCAAAAAAAATAGGAACAAATTAAAATGCTAGCAGTCTAGCACCATAGCAAGCTGTGGGTGGGACTCACAGTGAATGTGAATGTGGTTGTGTATTTATGTGTGCATTTGCGTGTGGTGCTAGAATGGTTAATTTCCGGTTTTCTGGTGATGAAGAAGGAGAGCAATAAAAAGGAAGGACTAATCTAAATAGTAATGTAGTGTCATGCTTATAGTGTTCAGTAGACATAAACACTAAACAGAATGTCGTGAAAGTTGTGGTACTTAAAGTCTCAGTCTAACTGTCTAAGTACCCAGCAAATTCATTTAGAAAATTATTCAGAATTTGAAATTAATGGATCAGATCTTGGCCACAAATTTTAAATTCTACGTATTTTTTTCTGGGTAGGTTGTAGTGTCACATTAAATTTTTCTCACTAATTTTCAAGAATTTTTTCCACATGTACTGTTACTTACAATTAAAAAAAAAAAAAAACCCTACCTTTTTTATTTTAGTAACACGGCTTTCACGACATTCTACGAGTTCAACATTTATATAGTAATGCAGTCCCATTTAATATTCGTCACTAATTTTCAAAACCAAATATTCTCACGTTTACCGGTACTTATAATTTAAAAGAACCTAACTTTTGATTTAATAAATAACACGACTATCATGACATTGTGATAAAAATTATAGATTTTTTTTCAGATTACAAATATCAGAGTTATACAACTATAAAACTGTAAACAAGGAGAAAATTTTGGGTGCAAATAGGGTATCATGTGGCGCCTTACGTGATACCCGCAACGCTCCATCACAGTCGTTCAAAAGTGTTTTGAACAGTCTTGATTTTAAATAAACTCTTACCGGTAAGAGTATTGGACGGTGCAAAATACTTTTGAATGACACAACTTTTAAATAAACTCTTACCGGTAACAGTATTGGACAGTTTAAAATACTTTTGGACGGCCGAGATGTGCGACGGGTACCGTCATATGATACCCATCCAGCACCCAAATTTTTCTCGTAAACAAGATCAGCATTAATTACTGTAAGGCCAAGTGCCCAACCCAATTAAAGTTAATATCTCATTATCGGGAGAAATGACCTCAAGATTCTCGACAAAGAAAAATGAGAATAACATCAACACTAACCAAATGGCTTGTAATTTAGCGGTTATCTCATGATTTTTCCACAAGCGAGACCAGGGTTCGAGCCTCTGCAGAGGCGTTTGGGGTTTAGGGCTATGGATAACTTCTAGACTCACCCTCTCTGGACCAACTCACTAACTCCACTGCTAACCCTCGCCGAGCGGATATCAAGATTATTAAGCACCCTAAATGTGACCCTAGAATTTAGGAGTACTATTTAAATGGGTCCGTACCTTTCTTCACCACCAGAAAATCCAGTATACACACGGAGAGTCCTTCCCTTAGTTCTCAAGGCAATGGAAACCGGACGATACTTCGTCGTTCTACTCATCCTAAGCCTCGTATCCAAATCCATCTCCCGACCAATCATCCAAACCACGCCTCTGGTTCCCGACTCGATCTCCGATGGAGTTCGAGTTGGGAGCGACGGCTCCTCGTACTGCGAGAGCTGGAGGTTTTCCGTCGAGACCAATGATGCCGGAGAGTGGACTCAGATTCCGGCTAGGTGCAAAGATTACGTGGAGCAGTACATGACCGCCACCAGAAGCCGGTACCAGTCTGACTCGGACATGGTCGCCGGCGATGCGTTCAAGTTTGCTGAAAAGGTGGACTTCATAGGTCACGGAATGGACGCCTGGGTATTCGATATTGATGAGACGTTGCTCTCCAACCTTCCCTACTACAAGGACCACGAGTTCGGGTGAGTCCAAAGTTTTTTCAATTTATAAGTTACATGGAAAATCGCATGCAAATCGGTCAGTTTCCGTCTCTATATGCTTCCGATACAGAGTGATTTACAACCGTTAAGGTATTGTTTTTTCAATTTATAAGTTACATGGAAAATCGCATGCAAATCGGTCAGTTTCCGTCTCAATCTGCCTTCCGATACAGAGAGTGATTTACAACTGTTAAGGCTAATACTTGACCGTTATATAGGTTATTTAGGCAATTCAAATTATTTCTTTGGCAAAAAAATGATTTTTTAAGAACTCACGACTGTTATATAGCTTATTCGCGTTACTTTTGTTCGATACTAGCGCGCTTCATGACCCTCTTTGAATTTGCACCAAATTTAATTGTAGAGGGCAAAAATGTAAGTTATTTAATTAAGTCCTAACCTAAGGGCTAAACGATCCTTATATATCAATACACCACATTGATCTCTTACTTCTCAACTAAATGACTGGAACCAAACGATCTCTCAGAGCATCCACAATGGCCTTACCAAAATTGGATAACTAAAAGTTACCACATAAGCTTTTAGTTATCATTTTAGAGGTTGCTAAAACTAATAAAGTCAAGTCCCACATTCTTATTTTTTGTCCATAACAAAAAACAATGGACCCTCATCACTTTTTCAAACAATAACCAAAAATTTTCACATCACTTTTTCAAATTATAAAAAATAGTTTTTTGAATTTTTTTAAAAAAATAATGTTTTGAATACTTTTTTAAAAACAAAATAGTTTTAAAGTTTTCAAAATAAACTTTTGAAAATAAAACAGTTTTTTTTTTAAATAAACAGTTTAAAAAAACAATTTATAAAAAAAACAGTTTTTTAAAATAAACTTTGGAAAAAAAAAACAGTTTTTAAATTGAACTTTTGAAAACATTGTTGTGAGGGGGTGTTCCGCTAAAAAAAAACTGGTTTTGTTTTAACTCAAAAAACCATTCTATTCCACTAACAAAAAACTCCCCAAAAAAACTGATTTTGTTTTAACTCTAAAACCACTTTATTTCACTAAACCTGTTTTTTGGTTTATTCATTTTGTCTTTATTCAAATTATTTTTACAAATGTTAGTTTTGCATCAAATTTTTGTGGTTTATTGGTTCCTCTCGACGAGACAAATCTAAAGAGTATAAAATCATAAATCAAAACTAATTTTTTTTTTTAATAAAGCCAAAAATACGTGTTTTATTGGCTTAATTTTGACTTTGTTCAAAAAATAATTAATTTTCACTATAATTTCATACTTGTTAGATTCGTCTCATAGAGAGAAACCAATAAACCACAAAAAAATTGACGCAAAACTAATAAATGCAATTTTTTTTTGAATAAAGACGAAACGAATAAACCAAAAAACCAATTTCTGATTTTTTTGCCAAAAAACCAACATTTTAGTGGAACAAATTGTAGATTTAAACTACAACTAAATGTCTAAAAACCCCAAAAAACCATTTAGTGGAACACCCCCGAGTGAGAGAGAGAGAGAGAGAGAAGGTTTTTGTCCTTTTGTGTAATGACGGTGTACTTGATTGGATAGACTTGGGTCCACTAAATTTGGTTATTAGCAAAAGGTTGCTAGTTTTGGTTATCTAAGGACCAAAAATTGGTTAATTGCTAAGGGGTTGCTAAATTTGGTTATTCCAAAAAAAATGTAGACACTTTTTTGAACAAACATTGAGAACCTTATCAACTTTTTTGGTTTTGGTTAGGCCAATATAGCTGCTCTCAGCCTTGTTTTTTAATATTGTCTTTTTATTGGATTTTACGTTTTAGTTATTCTCTATGCATTTGGTAGATAATTTAATGGATGTCAACTTCATTGTACAAGTGTTAATTATTTGAAAAGTTAGTGCACGCTAGCTCTTTTTGCTTTTTTGTTTCTCTTCTCAATTAAGTGCGCCACGCACCTAGACCACAACAGACGTCTTCGCTCCTCAGTAACGTTCACCTTTTTTTTAATGAGAATGAACAAAATTATTGTAGTCCTGCTGTGTGTTTCTCATTCCCAATTAAGGTTTTTGTTTTTGTTTCGAGCAACAAGGTTGAATACGTTGTATCAGTTGATTAGGAGTGAGATTATGATCAGATCTTTAGGGATGACTCTGTTTTCTTTGGAGTCTCTTTGCATATAGGTACTCAAAATTGAGTCTCTGGTTTAGAGACCCAAAATGCAGTGTGGTTTGGAGTTATTTTGATCTCGAAAATGGAGATGTAGACCTTGGTCAGAAATGTTTTGAAACTAAGTAGGGCGCCGTTCCACTAAGTAGATTTTCAAATTTCTTTTGACTTTTCACATTTTTCGAGACATGTCAAACTTCTCAATAAAAAGCCCAAAAAGTCAAGGCTTAGTGGAACGGCCCCTGAATCCTTAGCGTCCTCTTGAAATCTAGGATCCCGTGACGAAGTTGTGGAGTTGTATTAGGTTTACGTATATGGCTCGCGTTACATCGTTTGCCACAATTCAAAAGAGTTCATAGTAGTTTGCTCTTAACTTAAACTCATTTTGCTTATGCAGTTTCTTAGTTCGTTGATTATTCATGTGATGATATTACCTTGCTTTTGTTTAGTTTAACCTAATAAATAAGCAGCGTTGGCTAAATTGTCTATATTCTCTTCGGGAAAAAATCGAATATATGTCTTTATAAATTTTACCAAGACTATCTTGTTTTGAATGTAGGTTAGAAAAATATGACGAAACCGAATTCAACGAATGGGTGGATAAGGCTGAAGCCACTGCCCTACCGGCAAGTTTGAATTTCTACAAGGAGGTTAAGAAGCTGGGGTTCAAAATATTTCTTTTGACAGGACGCGATGAGTCTCAAAGAGATGTCACAGAGACAAATCTGAAAAATGAGGGGTACACCAGCTGGGACAGGCTTATATTGAGGTATGTATGCAGCATATTTGATGTCGATAACGTTTCCCTTCGCGAAAAAAAAAATATGGCCATTTAAGACGGTTAGTATACTGGTTTTTATCGAACCGTAGTTTGAATGTTTGGAATGATTGATGAGAAAATTTTGGGTGGATTAAATAGGGGGAAATCGGATTTAGGTACGACGGCCGTTGTATACAAATCTAAGAAGAGAAAGGAGCTAACAGATGAAGGCTATATAATACATGGGAGCTCTGGTGATCAATGGAGTGACTTGTTAGGCTATGCAACAGCCGAACGTTCTTTTAAACTCCCAAACCCAATGTACTACATTGCCTGAAATAGGTAACTCTTGGTATTTCCTATTATCGATGCCGGAAAAATAACTGGGTAGTCTTGGGGCACCACCACATGGTGTGGCTGGTGCTGCAACCCCTCTTAACACCACACATTTTTGTAGAGTCTGCGACGACGTGTATGAACTCTATAGAAATGTGTGGTGTTGAGTAGTGTTGGGGCACCGGGTGTCTGTGCCCCAAGACCACTGAATAATTACTACTTCGCAAGCAATATGTCGAGCTATTAAAATGTTTTTTTTTTTTGTTTTTTTGTTTTTTTGCATACAAATGTACATTCTAATGATTCTTCTCTTTCTCTACAGCTCAGAAGCATTTAGGAGTTTCAAGCAATTGCAAACCCCTTTGTTTTTTGATTTCTACTTTCTTGCTCAATCAATCTACATTTGCAGTATTTCTCTCTGTCTTGGTTCTAGAACTCATCAAGCATCGTCGTTTTCTGGCAAGATTTGTTGCGTTTTCCAATATTCAGATGAGGATGTTACCTAGCTATCCTTTCGACAACAGATGATTCACTCGATGGATCTTTTGCATTTGAAGTTGCCTCTCTCTCTTAGTTCAGCTTGTTGCATTCTTATTCAGCTTCAAGTTTTTTTTTCTCCCTGTTGCGCTTTCTTTTAGTTGTTTGGGGCTGTATCTATTTCCAGTGATTATTCTTTTAATATCTATGATGTTCTTTTTGATGCCACAAAAAATGTTAAGTTGGCCATGTTTGTTAGATGAAAGATTGGTCTTAAAAATCAGCCGGATAACCTGCTTTCTTCACTGACTATTAGCACATAATTCGCAATAAAATGTTAGAATCTGAGTTGAATAATTTCGCAACAAAATGTTAACTTTGAGACCATGTTTTTTCCAAGATTTATGTGTTGCATTTTGTTGCTCCTAAACATGGTGGGCAAGATACAGCGATAAACTTGCATGGACTTCGCTCCCATAACGTGGGTTCGTGTATGTATACATGCATACCGGCATCCATAAAAATGGGTTGAATCTTCGCTGTGTTATATCTATTCCCATTTGAATCCATTTCTATCGCTTTCTGGACATATCTTTATACAAGCAGGAAGGACATACCGGAATATCTAGATTTACCAAGTCCGTCAAAATTTGAATTAGGAAGTTTTGATCCATAAACACTTTTAAGTTATTGTGGTAGATCCATTACCACCTGTTCTAAAATACCAGTCACCTAAATGCCTCACAAAATATAGGCCTTGATCCGGGAATCCTAGGGCTATTCAACCCACCTCTAGAGATCGCAGAGCACTCTGGTTCAGGCCTCTGCCTTTCGTTCCTCCGCGGAAAACAATTGCCGGAGAAATCAAAATGCACCTTCCTAGATGACAACTTCCCACATTCATGGCCTAAATCACTAAAGAAATTGCCAGCGACGGTCAATTCCTCGAGGCTCCCCAGTGAGCAAACCGAATCAGAGAGTTTTCCAGAGAAGTTGTTATGAGCCAAATCAAGGACTTCAATATCACCAAGGCAAGAAAAAGAGTCGGGCAAATGACCCGATAGCGAGTTATAACTCACATCCAAAACTCTCAAATCTTGCCACAACCCAATCCCCTCAGGAATACCACCAGTCAGGTTGTTTTTTATGAACAAAATCTCCTGTAGTCTTGGACCGACATTCGCCAAACTCAACGGGATGTTACCGGAAAACCTGTTGTTAGACAGTTATCACAGACGCGGGCGAATTCCCCAAATTTAAAGGTATCTGCCCGTCAAATTCGTTATGGTTGAGGAGGATGACATCAAGCCTTTTGTTGAATATATCCTCAGGGATTGGACCTGAGAAGTTGTTGAACCTCAGGTCTAAGAATATGAGGTTTGGAATGAGAAGAGATTGCATTGGAAATGGACCACAAAGTTGGTTGTTACTCAAGTCTAATTCTGATAGAAAAGGGAGATCTTTGAAAGTGTCAGGAATTAATCCTGTGAATCTGTTGCTGTTGAGGTGAAGTAGAGAGATATCTTTGATGAGAGACAATTCTTTGACCAAAATACCCTGGAGATTTCCATGGTTTAGATCTATGCCTGCAATTATGGGTCCAGTTTGATTACCCAACCCATCCTGAGGATCCACACAGAAGACTCCTTTGTAACCGCACACGTCTGGTCCCACCCAAGTGTCCAAAATCTTGTTTGGGTCATCTGTTTTTGCAGATTTCCATGACTGAAGAGCAGTGTAAACCCTGCTTAGCTTTGCCTCAGATGGGGTTGGGTTGTGGGAACTGTGTTTGATTCCTTTACCTATCCAAACAGCTCCTCTAACCTCACCAAAGGTAATGGAAACACTACCACTCGAACTAAATGTGGGTTCTGATGCAACTATTTGGAGGAGAAAACACAGAAAACAAAAAAAGCTCCTCTCCATTTTGTGGTGAGAATTCATATGCCCATTTTTACTTGAATGTTTTGCAGCATTGAAGAAGGGAGCAGAAGGTGGTGTTAATGGGTTTTCAATGTGATTTATTGTTTTGATGCATAACATTTTCTCTTGCTCTTAATTTTCTGTTTTTATTATGCTTTGAGATTTGTTGTAATTATGTAGCTTTACCCAACATAAATGTTTTCCTAGCTCATCAAAATGTTCATGATGAATCAACTGTTGGGGTGAATTTATAGTCTTGAATGGCCATAGAACCCCGGTACTTTTAGGTTAGAGCATCTCCAATGTTTCTGGCCGTTTTCAAGTGCCAAAATTTTGGCTTGATACATCGCTATTTAGTTAAAATTTAGCAAAAGTGCTCCAATGGTGCAAAAATCCTTATTTGGCCACTACCACTTGCTACTGTTGGATCACACGCACATATCACATCCATTGAATTGGCCAAAGAAACGGCCAAACCATTTTTTTACTCCCAAAATGGCTCCCCATTGGAGGATAGAATTTTGTTCTTGAAGCCAAAATATAACTTGGGCTGTCAAAATGGCTCTCCGTTGGAAATGATTTTACTGTGGAAAGCCAAACTGTGAATCAGGTTTTCATTTTTTCCTCCTTTCTGCGGTACAAGAACACCTAACTACATATATATCTAAAGTAGGGAAAAAGGGAAAGGAAATCAAAGGATGAGACTTGATTCACTTGAAACCAATAACCTAACAACACCCAGAACAGAAGTCTAAACAATCACACTTGTTGCATATGAGAACATGCTTACTGCAGATCCCAGAAGCAATATTCCTGCATGTCCTATAACCGTAGTCATATAACGGGCGCGCGAGCAAAAGTGGGAATGCAAGTGTGAAATTATCTTCAGAGCGGAAGTGTAGACCGAAGGGCGGATTATGTGACTCAGTCCATGACCCCCCTCAACACCGGGTAAAGGAACACTGAACGAATTTGGAAAAGTAATGTGCTTATGCTATATATATGCTCCGGTTTCCCTTACACTAAACGTCAGCTACTGTTACACAGGAGTGTCGGGGTAGGCCGTGGATTGAATAGAGAAAGAAGGTCTTATATTTGACACGAGGATTAGTAGGATTCTAGGATACATGAAAAGTAAAAGAGTGTTTGCAATTGCCAATGCATCGGCACTCTAGTGAAAGGATGGAAAGCGATATGAAGGTGTCGAGTTTTCATAACAGATATACGGCTTTGTGGTGTTCTGTGGTGATGATCATTGGCCGCGTTGGTGGTGGTCGCTGGTGCTTGTTTGCTGCGGGTGGTGGCTAGGGAGGCAGTGGGTGATTGATTGTCGTGGTTGTGTTGTTGATTAGGGCTTTTTTTTCCTCTTTTTTTTTTCGGTTTTTGGTGTTTAGGTATTTTGGGCTTGGCCCCTTTACGTGTGAGCTTGTCTCATTAGGTGTTCCCTTGGTTGTCTTCTCAGACTGAGCACATGATTATTCTTAGCTTTGTTTAGGAATATGATGCCGTTTTCGTTGTTCGTGTTAGTCTTTGTAACAATTTTGAAGATTAATAAAAATTGGCCTTTTAAAAAAAATTGTTGAGTTTTCAGAAACTTCACAACAGATATATGCAAAAAATTCCTTTCTGAAATCAAGTTTTTTGTTGGTGCAAATCCTTCTGATGGAATTGGATAAAAATAGAGAGATTAAATAGTTGTTTTAAGGCGCGTTACATTGACGCGGTCCTTAAGACGATTTTCGCCCCACCAATTCAAGTGAATTTGGTGTGCACTGGGTTAACGGAAAATTTGACTCCAAGATACAATGAAGCCTAATCTCGATTCATTGTTTGTTCAACTGCGTTATGTACAGATGAAGAAGAACCAGCATACTTTGGGATTTTTACAAGCCCGCCAAGAATAAATGTAGGAGGTAATTCTAGAGAGAGAACAATCAGAATTGTTCTAATTATTTGTCCAATTGATATAACCCCTTGCCTTTACATAGGCATAGATCATGATTTTTGACCAAAAATTACAACTCTTTGATTAAACTCAATAGTCACGTCTATTCAATTGAATCTAATAATTACACATTTTGGGTTGATCATGTCTAATCATTCAACGTGAATTGACACACTTTGTGGACTAAAACAGTTGAGTCACAATTAATATCCATTAAATTTTTTGAAAAGGTTCTAAGTTTCTAACAGTTTTGATGCACATTTTGGGAAAGAAATCAGAAGGTTTTTCAGCACAAGGAAGCCGAAATTGTGGATGGTATCGTTATAGACTGCTATGCACTATGTGGACGATTTCTGACAGAGTTCATAGGTGATCTGTTTATGGAGTCGGGGTTGGCCTTGAGTTTACTGGTGATTTTTTAATCTGACTTTTCTGCAGTTTAAAAGTACTTTTAATAGTCTAGATTTGTTAACAAACTGTCATCGGTAAAATAAGTATCCTATTGGTAAAATTTTCTCACAAAATTAAACATTTAATTGTCAAGATGCAAAGTTTAGATTGTATTAACTGTAGGAAGCTAGGCCCTTTTTTTTCTTCTTCTCCTCTTTTAGGTTTGTTTTCATGCAGACTTTGTTTGTCTTTTTTCTTTATGATAACAGAGTATTCGGGTCAGTTTATGTTCTCCTTAACTAATCCCGAGATTTCAAAGTTCACGACTAGATGAACCTCAACTTGTCTTAAAATTACGACCCCTTAGAAAATAAGCCTTTTGGTCATTGTCTCATGCCACTCGACCAAAGCCTTCGGGTTTTTTGTCCTCGGGTTGTTTCTGTTCTCCTTATGAGTAGCTTTGGTTAGGGGTGGGCGTCGTGTCGTGTTCGTATCGAATCGGGTTCGTGTCAAATCGAGTTCGTGTCGAAATGACTTGCTTTACAAATCGTGTCGAAAAACTGAACCCTAACCCGACCTGTTAATATTCGTGTCGTGTTCGGGTTGACACGATTAACTTGTAAACGACCTATTTAGACATATTTGACCCGAACCCAACACGAATTGACACGATTAATTCGTGTCATTCTCGGGTTATGCAGGTTAATTCAGGTTAATTCTCGAGTTATGCGGGTTAATTCGTGTCATTCTCGGGTTACCGTGTCGACACGAATAAATGAACAGGTTAATTCGTGTCATTCTCGGGTTATGCGGGTTGAACCCGAACCTGACCTATTTACTAATCGTGTTCTTGGGTCGTGTCATATACATGTTTCGTGTCAGAAATACTCAACACTAACCCGCTAACTTCGTGTCGTGTTCGGGTTGTGTTATCGTGTCGTGTCATAAATTCTCACCCCTAGCTTTGGTGGTGTTGGCAGGTTTGCCGGGCTTGACTCCTAGACCATTGCATTGACTTTGTTCTATTCCTTCGGGGCTTTTTTTTTCCGTTCAATAAAAATTATATTGTCCAAAATAAAAAATAAATAAATAAATATTAAAAATAAAAGAATGTCGAAACATTATCCATCCGTTAAATTATAATGTCATCATTGTTGACTGATTCCTCCCTCCAATGTTATCATTAGCAAATAGGATAAAGTTTGTTGACTGAGGGGGCTTATCTGTTATTTCTAGGACCATTAATAATTCAGTGGTAAAGAATTTTGTGTGTTTTTTTTTTAATTAGGAAATGCAACTTAAATTGATGAAGTCATATACAAATAACGCGGGTTGTGATAATGCCAAAACCGAAAGTGTTGCCGCCAAAACTCTGTGCATCAAAATTGGGGTTGTGAAAATACTTGTGTTGGGTACAAGCATTTTATGCACAGAGTTTTGGCAGCAACACTTTCGGTTATGGCATTATCAGCAGTCATAATGCGGCCCGAAAAGCGAGAGCTACAATAAAGAACCCAAAAGGTCCATAAAAGTAACACACGCAAATTAAGGAATCAGGCTCATAAAGGCCGGGGTGGGCTAATGGTTTGCGGCATAAACATAGGAAGAAGAATTTGGCTTCTTTTGTGTTTGGACAGTAGAGAGCAGCTCAGATGGACAGCCAAGATATACTTATCTTATACTGTAAATTTACACTACATGAATGTCGGATCCGATGAAAGAAATATATGTGAAGTGTGAACTACCGAGAAACATTTTCCTTGAACCACCAAATTGGATTAGTCGATAAATTATGTGAAATTAGTGATTATCGTAGGTTGAAGAAATATCCTCAAAGTACTCTATCATGATTAGGGTTGCAAACAGTTGACCCGAACCGAATTTCGCCGCATTCAAGCTCGGCTTAACAAGCGAAGCCTACTCGGTTTGTTTTCACCCTAAATACATGGTTAGTTGAGTCGCCAGTAATCGTATAGGTCACATTTATAATTACAAATATTTAGCTGTAACAATAATACAATTTTATGTGATGTGACTGAATAAGTAATTTACACCCACCCAACCAATAGGCCAGGTTCGGTCTATTTCAAGAGCCAATTGGAGTTGTACATTTTGGAGGACAATTAAATCTAGAATTGTTCTATTTGTAGCAGTTGAAGTATAATAGAATATCCGATGCGGATCTTTCATATGAATAGATATGTGCGAAAAAAACATGTGGTCACAATGGCGAAAGGGATGGCAATGGAGTAGCTCGGAGCGATTTAAAGGACTAAGCTTGTCTGCAGTACTTTCCGACACTCTCAGGTTTTGACATCGGGTCATTTCTGAATCCAAAAAATTGATCATAGTAGTTCACATTTTAAATCTCATCTAGACAATGAACCATGTAAATTTATTTCAATTGGGATTTGGTAAATATGATTTCGCCATGCGTTGATCTTAAAAAATGGAGTACGTACTACGTTGACACACTGGATTGGAATTTTTTTATCACATTTATCTCAGGAAAAGTACATGCCAAACCCAAAATCATATGTACCCAACTCCAAACAACATGATTTTTTCAAATTTTTTTGGATGACTAATGTTGTGAACAAGATCAAAAAATGAACGACCCATTTCATTTTTTGAGACCCTGAAGAATCCACAAATAGCTCCAACCGGAGGTCTCTCCGACCCATATCTTGTCAGGGCATGGATAGTATGGGAAAATCGATAAGGTGGCTGAGTTAGTAATAATCGCGTCTTCATTCATTAATGCAGTTGCACTAATTTTTTTTTTTTTTTTTTTTTTTTGAAGGCTGTCAACTCAACAATATAATTCTACATAAACAATAAAATAAAAATAAAACATAACAAAATACAAGAAAAACAAAACAAAATACAAGAAAAACCTTAGCTCCGATGTCGAACCCACCATTCGCACACGTGGAGGATTGCCACTAGATCTGGTCCCGCCGCAGGATCACCACTGAATCCGCATCTTGACACCTTCACCGTCACCGTTAGAGAGCTCAGGCAACAATTGCCAAAATTAATCTAATTCAAGAGTCAGAACCCAGATCTAAACTCAGTCTTATCAATCATCATACAAGTGTTTGATATGCACGACTAAAAAGGATTTATAAAATCTTGGCTAGGACATTTTTGTTTTGCTTCTCAGTCTTTTTTTATTGGAACATAGGAGTATAAGTTTTTTGTGGGGATAGACTACTAGGTTATGTATGTTTCCGCAATTTTCATTGCCAATTCATGTGACATAATTGTACCATTTCGTGAGCAACCAACCAGTCCAGTCCAGTTACCACTGATGGTCGTAGCCTGATGGATAGGGTGCCTCACATTCTCAGGGGAGATTCGGTTTCGAGTCTTACCAGTAGCAAATGATTGTGGCGGTACACACTTATGCCCATCGTACCTAGGTGGTGCCGTGGTGACGGTGTGTCCTCACAGACAATAGCTATGGCTAGAACCGGACATTCCAATGGCGGGTCAGGAACCCCTATGATCATCAAACAAGTGTTTGATATGAGCCAATAAAAAGGATTTACAAAATCTTGGCAAGTGTTAGACTACTAGGTTATGTATGTTGACAAGCCCCAAATGTTGTATTTAATAGGGCTTAATTCACCCATTTTGATCTCACACACGCGCATACTTGAGCCGTATATGTTGATGTTACGCGCAGTGGCGTTTTTTGTGAGTTACAGGTTAAACAGGACAATAAAGCCCGTTTGATGCGCTTTGGGGAGCACCCCAACTTCGGAAGGACCAAGCACAATGTGGCACACCGCCACCAAGTCCGTCAAGCCAAGAAATGAAGATA
>JAXBDA010006936.1:0-19130 GCA_036023075.1 Gaultheria prostrata
CTGCTTATTCCTTTAATTACTGCTTTTCAATTATATATGTTGTACTTGTATGTTAAGCAAGGGTTGGTGGGTAAGAGTTAGCTATTGAGTGATTTATCGCTCACGGTGTTACACTTTGTGTGACCCTAGTATAATACCATGATGTTGCTTCGCGACTCGGACGTATTATGCTAGACTACGATCAAGCA
Source organism: Gaultheria prostrata (assembly GCA_036023075.1). Lineage (NCBI taxonomy): Eukaryota > Viridiplantae > Streptophyta > Magnoliopsida > Ericales > Ericaceae > Gaultheria > Gaultheria prostrata. Next base: position 189 of record JAXBDA010006936.1, read on the forward strand.
GGTACTGTTGGTGTAGAAGGAGACGGTTATTTCGGAGCCGAGGGTTTTCCGGCAGGCCAGGCTCAGGAGGAGCAGTGAATTCCGGAACTGAACCTTAATCTGTAGAACCCACCCCTTTATTTTAATGTTGGATCTGTAATAATAATTTCTCAAACCGTACTAAGTATTTTGTAATGGGTTGCACTTCACGTTTTCGAACGTGCACTCTGATGGAAACTTGTTTTATCAAAGTAATCCTAATTAGTTATCTTAATTAATGCTCCCGAAAATCCGGGTCGTTACAGTGTTTGTTTTTTATGGAGGTGGAAGGATGGTTTTGTTATCGATGAGGTCTTGAATTTTATGATGGAGGCGATGGCACTCATCAGTAGCATGACCGGGCATTTGATGGAATGCACAAAAGGCATTTGGGTTATGGTAAGACGGGAGCTTCTGAGGAAGAGGAGTTGGGGAGAGTGGTTTGATATGGCCAATTTTGAGGAGATCTTCATATATTGAGGATAGAGGCACGGAGAATTGGGAAAGAGTCCTTTGTGGTTTTTTAGAATGGTTGGTTTGAGTTGTGGCCTTGGTTGGTTTGACTTTATTGGTGCTATTGATGGTGAAGTCGGAGGGGGTATTTTCATATAGGGTGCTGCTGTCCCCGAGGTAGACCTTTTTGACGTCTGGATTGGAATCACTCTTCTCAAAGATGCCATTCTGTATTGCCTCTTCGACGGCAAGGCCAGCTTCATAGAAGGTTTTGAAATCAGTGGTGGTTTGGAACACCACCAAGTGCTTTGCAAAATCTAGAGCCAAATTTCAGGTAATGATCCGCATCTGTTCCTTTTCTGACGGCATGCCCATCATCTGAGAGGCTTTTCCTCTCCATTTTTTGATACAGTCAGCAAAGGACTCATTCTTCCCCATCTTCGTTGATTCCAGCTCTCGAATAGTCATTTCGAGCTGGATGTTGTAGTACTGGGCTAAAAAGGCTTCCCCAATATCCTCCCAAGTTCTTTTCCTTGAAATGTCCAGATTCAGAAACCAACGCTGTGCTGGTCCTGTGAGAGTCTATTGAAACATCTGGCCCATTGCATCTTTTTCGACATCATACATAGACAGAGTGCCGATGTTTGTTTGTAAATGGGTTTTCGGGTCTCCGCTTCCATCAAACTTCTCCCATTCTATTGGCTTGAACCGATCAAGGAGCCTTGCGTCTGGGAACAGGCAAAGCTTCTCCATGTCAAAGCCTCTAGTGGCTATCTTTTCTTGTTTCTGAACAGACTCTTCGAGTTTGGTAATTTTGGCAATAATTGCTTCCAAACCCTGATTGTCTAGCGGACCTCCTGGTGGTAGGGAGAGCCGGGAGGTTTGTAACAACCAGGATTTTCGGAGGAATTTTTATTTATTTAATACAATTGTTGTAATAACCTGAATTTTTGTAAAATAAAGTTTTGAATTATAATTTTAAGAATAATAATTTTCTCGGAAAATTATTTAATCATCATTGATTTATTTAAATTAGTATTTATTCGTCCGTGTAAATTCGTACACATGCCAAGGATAATACGATAGAGAGAGAGAGAGAGAGAGAGAGAGAGAGAGAGAGTACATTGGCCAAATCCCAATTTTGACCAAATCACCCAATTTTGACTTTCCAATTATGGCATACCTATCCACTTATTGTGTTGTCTCTCTCAGGGAGACACAATCTACCCACTGACGCGCCTAGATTTACTAGCTATTAACTTCACACCAATTATCAGTACATTTTGTTCCGGAAGATTGCATAGTCGCGTAAAACCTACACTGCGAAACTTGACTAGGTGAATTCACCTTGTGCTTATAGCATGACGCACCTGTTAATAGCATGACGCACCTATAGATTTAGTGACGCACCTATAGATATAGTAGCCTCGTAGCATTTATATCTCCACAGTACAATTTACTCCGACAAAGTAGCTAGTCGCGTAAAAAGTGAACAGAACGGACACGTAGTCATATTATTTCCCTTGCATTATTGGCCTAGCATGACGCACCTAGATTTTATGACACGCCTATAGATATGGTACCTTAATAGCCTCATGTCTCTTAGTCAGTACAAATTAGTCCGGGAACTAGCCAATCGCGTAGAAATTACATCGGAAAGACCCGTAGTCACTCTGGCATTATTAGACTACCCATTATTAAACTAGGGAGAATATATTCCCTCATTTAAAATCGCGTCATGAGATATTATTGCGTCATAGATGAGATCTTAGCCCTTATTAGCCTCATGTTCAATTGCAGTGCAAACTAGTACCGAAAATGTAGTTAGTCGCGTATTTCTACACTGTAAAAAGTGACTAGATGAATTTCCCCCTTGGATTAGTGTACTTAAAGCTATAGAACAATAGCCTTGTGCCTATTAAAACCTATGGATTCTTGTCCCCCAAAATCCCACCAAATCCTACACTTATTTCCTCCATTAAAAGGAGGAAATTTCTTGGAGATTTCCCATGGGGGAGGGCCGGCCATAACCAAGGGGAAGAGGGGTCTCACTTCTGCTATAAATAGGACCTCCCTCCTTCATATTTCTCACACCAAATCTTCTCTCAACCTTGTAGTGCAAAGTAGTAGCTTTCTTAGTAGTTTTTGGTAGAAAATCTCTCTAGTCTTCAAAGTTCTTGAGTGTTCTTCAAGAAACTCAATGAAACTCATCCTCCACCACCACTAGCCGCCACTCTTCACCACCCAAAGCCGCCCTTACATCTTAGTTTAGTAGTTTCGGCATACCCTCTGGCGTTTGTAAGAAAGTTTACTTTCTTTTCGACGCCGTTACTCCGCCCGTCGACCGTTAGCTTTTTCTGCTTCCGTTTGAAACCGGAATACGGTAATAATCTTTATCTAAGTTTCTACTAGTTATTTTAGCGCAACTTTAATTTTTAGTAATTGTAGAGGGTAGAATTCTGAAATCCGTTTAGTGCCTCTAAATCTGCAAGACAAAGAACAGTTAGAGCACCTTTGCCCTTCGTGGCAAAGGCCCTCCGATGCTTAAGTTAGTATGAGGATACTAAGTAAACAAAGAGCAATGCGTATGAATGGGTTTCAGAGCGTACCTTTCACCGTGGACATGATGCCTGTATTTATAGGTATTGGTTAACTTGTTGATCAAGGGTCCTCGTTGCCCTAGTTTCCGTATCACGTTAGGCAACCTTTCCTATTCGATGCACTCTGTTTCCATCGTAGACCAGTAGTACCCTTGTAGCAAGACTTTCTTGGCAAGCATTGCCCCATTCATGTGAGGGCCACAGACTCCATTGTGGATTTCTTCCATGATTCTGGTTGCTTCTTCGCCGTTTACACAGAGCTTATGCATTCTGCAGTGGGATCTTCGGTACAGTCTGCCCCCGCAGATAATGTAGTGAGATGCTAGCTTTCGGAGAGCTATCTGGTCCTTCTTGTCAATTTCAGCTGGGTATTCGCCCTTTTCAACGAAGTTCCAGATATCGTGGTACCAAGGAAGACCATCGTCAGGCTCATCAATAGCCATGACGTGTTTGTAAACAGGCTTGTCCCTTTGCTCAATCATGATTGGTCGGAGTTTGACTCCGTTGGGTATCTCCACCATGGAGGCTAATGTTGCCAAAGCATCGGCAAAGCGGTTGTTCAACCGAGGCACATGCGTGAAAGTGACTACCTGAAATCGTGGAATCAGATCGTCGAGGTCCTTATGGTAAGGCTTCAACTTGTCTTCCTTGACTTTCCAGTCGTCGTTTGCTTGTGAAACTACCAGGTTAGAATCTCTGATCACTTCCAACCTTTTGACACCGATTTCGAGGGCAGCTTCCATCCCTACGATGCAGGCCTCGTATTCTGATTGGTTGTTGGTGACCTCGAAGTTTAATATGAACGCAAGAGGGATATGTGATCCTTCTGGAGAAATGAGCAGAACTCCAATCCCGAACCCTTTCTGGTTGGCGGCCCGGCAAAATATAACAACCATACATCATTGGTTGTTGTCATAACATTCTCATCGGGGAACTCAAACTTCACGTCTTCTGGACCTTCTACCGGATGATCGGCCAGAAATTCAGCGATAGCCCTCCCTTTTACGGACTTTCGGGTTACGTACTTGATGTCAAATTCTGCTAGTAAGAGCAACCAGCGTGCCAACTTACCAGTAAGCGTCGGCTTCTCAAACAAGTATTTGAGAGGGTCCATTCGAGAAATCAGCCTCACTGAGTAGGCCAGCATGTAGTGTCTTAACTTCTTGGAAGCCCAAATCAAAGCCCTGCAAACTTTTTCCAGAGGAGTGTACCGTTCTTCGCACCCTAACATCTTCTTGCTGATGTAGTAAACCGCTTTCTCACTTCCACCTTCGCCTTCTTGCGCGAGCATGCATCCCATGGCTGATGGGGTAACTGATAAGTACATGATGAGAGGTTGCCCTGGTGTTGGTGGCATGAGTACTGGAGGGTTCTGAAGATAGCTTTTGATGGCTTCAAAAGCTTGCTGGCATTTGTCGTCCCATTTGAATGGCATGCCCTTCTTGAGTAGTTGAAACATCGGCTCGCAAGTTGAGGTCAACTTGGCGATGAATCTGCTGATGAATTGAATTTTCCCGAGAAAACTTCGCACCTCCTTTTCTGTCCGGGGTGGTTCCATTTCGAGAATAGCCTTGATCTTGGAAGGATCTATCTCAATGCCCCGCATGGTGATCATGAATCCCAACATCTTTCCAGCTGTAACTCCGAATGTACACTTCTCAGGATTGAGACGCAACCGGTACTTTTGAATCCTTTCAAAGAATTTTCTGAGCGCGGGTAAGTGCCCTTCTCTTTCCTTGGCTTTGACGATCATGTCATCAACATAGACCTCAACTTCTTTGTGAATCATGTCATGTAATAACGTCGTGGCTGCCATCTGATAGGTTGACCCGGCATTTTTCAATCTAAAGGGCATGATCCTGTAACAATAAGTGCCCCACTCCGTGGTGAAAGTAGTCTTCTCGCGGTCTTTGGGAGCCATGATAATCTGGTTGTATCCGGAGAAACCATCCATGAAAGAAAGGAGTGCGTGTCCGGTAGTGTTGTCCACAAGTATATCTATGTGGGGCAGCGGGAAATCGTCCTTAGGACTGGCCTTGTTCAGATCCCTAAAGTCTACACAGACCCAAATTTTTCCGTTCTTCTTGGGAACCGGAACAATGTTTGCAACCCACTGAGGGTATTCTGTTACCTTTAGAAACCCGGCGTCTATCTGCCTCTGAATTTCCTTCTTGATTTCTAGCACCCAATCTGGCCTCATTTTCCTCGGCTTCTGCTTGACAGGCTTTGCATCTGGATAAAGCGGGATTCGATGCTCCACAATTTCGGGGTCGATACCAGGCATATCGGCGTGTGACCATGCAAAAACGTCCTCGAATTCTTTCAGGAGATCCGAGTGGGCTTTGAACTCTTCAGGGGATAATCCGGAACCAATTTGAACCATTCGCGGATCGTTTTCAGTTTTCAAGTTTATAGAAACAATTTCTTCTTTTAGAGGCTGAGCATGCCTTTCGTCTTCCCTTTTGATTAGAGATCGAAGTTCTTCCGGAATTGCTTCCTCGAATTCGATCCCCTCATCGTCGGGGTCAACACAATTTATTTCGGACACAGCAAGATAAGTAAAGTCTATTTCATTGATAGCAAATGCGGGGGCCCCAGGGGCGTGATACATGAGAGTGGACTCAAACTGGAAAGAAAAGTGGTGACGCGGGGGAATGACAGATACATGTTCGGGTGCAGACTCTGTCTCGGAGTCAGTGCTAAACTCAGTGCTAGACTCAAATTCAGTGCTAATGTAAGTGATTCTAGGTACAAAAGTGCAATTTTTATAAACACCATTGGCATCCACAATGAGTGTAGTGACATCTCCAAGGGCATCCTGGCTCAGCATCATCAGCTCTACCTCCTCAGCAAGCTCCAAATCAGGCTTTAAATCAGACAGCATCGCAGCAGGCCCGCCTTCTCCTGTACCTATCAGGGTTTCCTCCCCGAATAGCGATTGGAGATTCCCTGAGTCAAGAGTTTCGATCCAGTCAACGTGGAGTGCCTTAACCAGTTCTTCTCTCTTCTCGGCTTCATCGTCACTGTCCCAAGTGTCGTTTGCAAAGATCTCAAACCCTGGAGGCTTGGTCTTTGTTTCCATATCCCAGAACGGCTCTGGTTCTCCCTGGTAGATAGCTTCTGGAGCTTTCACAAATTGAATGGGCTTCTTTTGGGTACCCGTCTGCACCTTTTCTCCTTTCTTTGATTCGTTGTCAGCAGATTCATAACCGAGACCGAAGCGGTGGCTATTCATCGAAAACTTGGGGAACTCAGCCATCCCCTGGTTATTCAGACCTAACCCCAGGCCGGGCAGGTAGTCCATTTTTCTCATTATCTCTAGAGCCGTAGAGCTCATCGAGAAGTCTTCATCCATTTTGACAGTAAGAACCGATCCAGAAGTGTCGAAGGAGAAACCACCGAGGGTGACGTCTTCTTCTCCGTGAGCAATCTCCAGCAATGGTGCATTGTCGGGGATGTGGGGACGGATCCCTGAATCTCTGTGAATAGTTAAAGTTCCCATAGCTAGTCCGAGTTGGACTTTTTGGTGTAGGGAAAAAGGTACTGCCATGATATCTGATCGATGGAGCCAAGGCCTGCCCAACAGCAGGTTAAAAGATGAAGGGATGTCGAGCGCATGGAACTCGATGTCTGTTTTGAAGTTTTCAATGATTACTTCAATCTGGATGATTCCAGCCACGTCTCTGCGCGTGTTGTCATATGCGCGCACGCCGAGGTTGGATGGCTGAAAGTCCTTGTTCTTGAAATCGAGACAATAGGCTGTCCGCAGGGGACACACATTCAGTGCGGATCCGTTGTCGAGCAGGACGACTGGGACCCATTTTCCCATGCATTTCAGAGTGATGTGCAGGGGTTTGTTGTGACCGGCTCCCTCTGGGGGTAAATCCTTTTCAGTGAAGGTGACGACGTGCTTGGCACTAGCAGGGGTAAGCAAGGCTACCATAGTTTCTGGAGGGATATCAGGTGGTACCTCCATGTTGGACAGAGTTTTGATTAGTTTCTGACGATGTTCCCTGGAGGAGGAGAGCAGGCCCCAGATTGAGACTGATGCTGGAGTTCTTTCAAGCTGCCTTTGGACTAATTCTTCCGCAGTTGCTCGGTTCCTTTGAGGTGGCTGAGTAATGACTTCAGGCTCAACCGGAGTTGAATTTTCCTGAATGGGTTCGTCCCAAATGAATTCCTCTGGCCGAATTCTGTGTGGAATGTTTCCCTGAAGATTGGCTGGTTGGTAGATTCGGCCGCTTCTTGTTATCCGATTGACGGTATCTTCCCACAATTGCTGGTTTTCGCCACATAAATCTGCAAATCCTTCGTCGATTTTGCGCTTACCAGGTCTAATGGCTTCTCTTTTCTGCTCATGATTCTGATCTTAAGACCATAAGTTAATCAAACTGTCTGGAGTTTTCTGACTGTTGATCTTAACTGTTTCCAACTTTGCTTGCAAATCGGCTATCTCTGAATCTTGCCAGAAAGACTGGTCAAGCATGGATTTATTGACTGTCCATACTTCGTTGCTGCCGACTCGGATGTCAACAATTTCATCTTTATTTTGTGTGGTTGTCTGTGGACCAGTGCTGAGGACTGATGTGTGGGAGTTATGCCAAAAGGGCGCGGATGGTCGCGGTAGAGATTCACCGATGATGTATGCTTGGGGGAGCCAATCTTGATCACTGAAGACGGTCTCAATGGCTTGAGAAAGTTGAGACAGCGAGGAGCTGTTTGAGAGGTCGTGCTGGACTTCCTCGTTTCTAGAGATGAGTTGATTTTCAGATTCCCCAAACAAGGTTGGGAGCGAAACTGTATCCAAAGGGTCAGTACAGGTTGTTGCTTCTTCGATTTGACTAATACCGAAGCTTTCCAGCATGTGAACAGATGGCTTGTCATGAAATTCTGAGACAATATACTGGCTTGGGTCCCAAGAGACTAGCAAAGAACCGAACAATGCTTGCTGGGAATCCTCCCACTCCTGGTCGCTCATGGCTTATTCTCCTTGCTCTGCGAGGTCACCCCATTTGAGTTTGGGCTCCCGTTCAAAATTTCCAATGGCATGGACTTCCAGATTTTCCGGTATTGTGACAAAGGGTCTTGATTCCGTGACTGGCACGATGTACAGGCTTGGATTGAACTGGTGAAGGTCTGGGCCTTTTAAAGTGGAGCTGAAGGATATTTGGTTGATTTGGATATTCTGTTTGTGGTCAGGCAAGGGATTGGAAATAGTATTGGGCTTTTGCTTGGGAATTGGAATGGTTCCGTCATCAACAAAGTCTTGGACTATGTTTGAGACGGATACAGTTGTTGGTATGATGGCCTGGCATTTGGTGGTAGGCGCAGTAGACATTGGGATTAAGGTTTGAGGAAATCACCTTGGGTGGATCAAGAGGCTTGATGGCTTTTTTCTCAAGGAGCTTTTTATAGACTGTGGTAAGAGGGAAAGGGAATTGGTAGAATTCTCTTTTTGGGTGGGATGTATTTTGGAGAGGCCGTGACTGGGCGGCTATTTGGTTAACTGGCTCGGTTTTGACCGGTCTGGGATTGGAGGAATTGGCTTGAGTTTGGTGATAGGTATTGGGTCCGAACAGCGTATTGCTGTTACCGGAGTAAACTCGTTTGGGCCGAGAAGCTGACTCACCTTTGTCAAATATGCCAGTGCGGATTGCGTCTTCGACGGCAAGGCCGGCTTCATAAAAGGTTTTGAAGTCGGCGGAGGTCTGAAAGACCACCAAATGTTTAGCAAAGTCCGGTTCCAAGTTCCAGGTGATAATCCTCATCTGCTCTTTCTCCGAGGGCCTATCTATCATCTGAGAAGCTTTCCCCCTCCAGCGTTTGACAAAGTCGGCAAAAGACTCTTTTTTTCCCATTTTTGTGGATTCCAATTCCCGAATGGTCATTTCCAGCTGAATGTTGTAGTTCTATTGAGCCACAAAGGCTGCCCCAATATCTTCCCAAGTCTTCTTCTTGGAATTGTCCAAGTTCAGAAACCAACGGAGTGCGGGCCCCGTCAGAGTTTGCTGGAACATCTGAGCCATGGCATTTTTCTCCACATCATACATGGATAAGGTACCCACGTATGTTTGCAAGTGTGCTTTCGGATCGCCACTTCCATCAAACTTGTCCCAGTCAATTGGCTTGAACCTGTCAGGCAGCTTAGCATCTGGGAACAGGCAAAGTTTTTCCATGTCAATGCCCGTAGCTGCAATCTTTCCTGCTTCTGGACTGATTCCTCCAGTTTGGCTACCTTAGCCATCATAGCTTCCATCCCTGAATTTGATGATTCTCCAGATAGACGGGAGGCCACATCTTGAATCATGATCATCATTTGAGCCATTTGCTGGCTGTTGGTGGCTCGCTGATCTTCCAAGGCTTCTTTGAGAATCTGAACCTCGGTCTTTTCTGACTGTTCTGTAGTCTTGGCCATAACTGGAAGGCTAGTTGACTGTTCTGCTCTTGACTCAGTTTGAATTAATCGATGTTGGGGAGTTCGGGCCCAACCAGGTGCAGGAGTATTCTTGTTTTTGCCAATGGTTATGTACTGATGGTATGAACAGATTAAATTAAATGATGTTGTACATGCAACCTATTTACATGAATGAAATGTTATGCATGATGCAGGATTGCCCCAAAAATTTCTGATTCTGCTGAATATGTTCAAGACTTTTGAAAACAACGGCCGGACCGTGGTTGCCTACGTATCCCCGTGGAGAGGAATCAAGCCGTAACGTAGTTCGGGACTGCAATTTTAGGCTCTGAAGCTTTTTGAAGGAAATATGTCTTTTTTCATTGAAGTGGCACCACGGGGGTGGTACAAAAGAGTTCCGGTAGACGGAAAAAGTGTCACTGCAGGAGTGATACGAAAGAGTTCCGGTAGATGGAACAACAGACTCGATAAGCAAAGTACTGGCTATTAGAGACACGATAATTAGCCAATACTGAAAACAACAACAGACTCGATAAGCAACTGCAACAGACAGCATTCAAACTGGGCAACTGATGCTGGCTTTATTCCAAAAGGCCCTGGATGGCTTGATAAGATCCGGTGGCTGGCACACTTTCATTTGTTCAGATTGCAATTTCATGGGATAGGATGAGTTGGAGTAACTGGGCTGGATGGTGAACTGGCTTCACCAACCTTCTTCTTCCCTTTGCGGGCCCTAGCTTCTTCTTCCTCCTGCTGTTTCTCCCAGGCATACTGTTCTTCAAGCTGTTTGGGTGACATGCCATCATTGTTACGGAGGCATTCTTCATAGCATTCATCACAGTCACAAACATCCCAGTATTTGTGACCAGTGACGGGGTCAGCAAAGTAGTACACAGGTTTTCCCTCCTCGTCGAGGTATTTGACTGGAGGCATGACACTGAAGTCGCCGTCTTCCTCATACATGACGGTGATTTTGTCTGGAAGCACTCTTGGACTGCAATCCGGGGTAACGTAGAACTTCCAGCCTGAGTGGCTGTCAATGTCATCCCACTGGTTGGGTACATCTGATGGCTTGAGTTCGGGGACTGGATCAACCCGTTTGTAGAGCTTTTTACCCTCAGGGGTCTTCAGTTCAGGCTTACATTCCTCCACAACCCAGGTAGGAGCGTTGTGGTGAGTGGTGAAGGTAGACTTGAGTCTTTTGTTGCTTGACTGGCCAGCCATTATTCTGATAAAAGAGTACTAATTTTACTTTTGGAAAAAGGCAAGGCCTAATTGCAGTGATTTTGAAAACAGGGTTTGAAATGTTCAGCATAATCAGAGATTGTCGGGGCAATCTTCAGGTGAGTGAAGTGATAGCCTAGGCCAAACTAATGTGAGTATGCATGCAAAATGATGAGCAGTATATACAAAAGCAGTAAGCGGGTAGCATGATATGTGCAAAAAGCGGTAAACAGGTAGCATGCTGACAGGATATGGAAGAGCAGTAAAACAAGTAGCAGGGTATATCAGATAATCCTACCCTGTGGGTCCTGTCCTACTTTGGAAAGTTCTGAGGCTATCTATATGCAGAGGCCGGTTTTGGTTTGAGGGGGTTCCCCAGACTAGAGTCAATATTTGCCTCCCCTTTGCACAGAATACTGACGTGGCAAGGGTAATAACGGCAGGCTGACTCATCATCGTCCGAGGTTGCCGAGAATCCTGGGATGTCCTAACACCAGCAGGCTGGGTAGGGTAACCAGGACGCAGTGGCGGGGCTAGTAACCATGCACGTGCAATGCAAAAAAGCTTAACAATAAAATCTTTTTAAAAAATCCCACAAATATTTTTCAAATTTGGCTCGCTTTTTAAATTAATCAAAACTTTGAAATTTTTACTCAGGCAAACAGCCGGGAAAGCTCCAGTCTGGATTGATCGGGCTCTCACCCTGGCATCATTCCTTTCTTTGACAGCGCGAAGCATGTACGTTGTGTCAAGCTTTCAAGGGTTGTTTTACAAGTGTAAAAATGCCAAGATAAAGATTAATTTAAAATATGTCGGTCCCCGGCGCAGTCGCCATTTTGTGGACGGTCGGCGGCCCACGACGGTTTTTGTTGTGAAAACGAGGGAAAAAGAAAATTTAGAGTCGCCACCCGGAATTTAATTTTTGGAAAATGTTAGGTATCCGAGGAACCGTTTAGAAAAATGATATGACTCTTTTGTGCTGCTAAAAAAAAGGATTTGATCTGCAAAAAATAGAGATTTCGGTTCGAGAGCCAGGTTACCCGCGGGGAAGGTTTTCTTTGAAAAATGCACCCCGCGTGCCCGGAATTTTCCGGTCTTTACTAAATATTTGTGGGATTTTTCTGAAAAGATTTTATTGTAAACTTTTATTCACATAAGCAGTTTATAGATAAAACAGGAGGAAATAATACGTTAAAGCAATAAACAAGTCACGTAATATATGAATTGACATTGATTGACATGAAATAATAAAATGAGGGGATGAAAGTACAAGAAATGAAAACAGAGGGGGTGGGGACTGTAATAAGTAAATTATAAGTTTCTTCGAAAATAGAGTACCAGAGTTCACGAAACAGAGTATAAAAATGGGCTAATACCCTCGATACCGTACGACATACAAATCACACCGTGCGGTGTAAATGTGAATACCGCACGGCTCCTCTTGTGGGTCACTTTTCAAAAATGTCCCTATCAGCGTGGTGTTGGCACGCCAGGAGGGTTCTGAGCCAACTGGAAAAACTGGTGATGATCCCGAGCTCGATGACCCTACACATCCCCAAGCCAAGGAAAGGAGAGAATTTCTCGAGCAACTGAGTGAGCGGAAAAGTGATTCCTTAGACCGAATGCTCGAGGGCCGAGTCTCGGGAGGGGTTGATAAGCCCCCTGTGACTGAACGCACATCTGAGGAATATTCGCCTGCGGCGGGCTGGAATGCAGAAGAGGGCTTTGGGGAAGGGTATGAGATTGCGCCTTATTCTGACAGTGATTACGAAGGTTTAACGTCCAAGGGGAGTCAGCCCTTTGAAGAAGATGACGCGCCACCGCAAACTGTCTCTACCGCGCAGGTTCGCACCGAGCCGCTGTCTTTGAGGCCCCGCACCGGCGCAGGTATTCATAATAATGATTCCACAAGCACTTTTCACAGCATAGGGGGTGATATCCACCCACGCTCTGGGCTAATCCCCGTTCACGAACATAGTTTAGGAGATTATGTGCCTGTCCTCAATTTTGGTCACCCGATTATTGCTGACCTCTTCCGCGATGATTTTTCATAGTTAGAGGCGGCTGCTGGGCTGCGCGGTAGTAGAGTTGAGGAGATTCTGGAGGAGCGCGAGCCTGCGCGTGAGCCACTCAGGTTGGATACTTCCATGAGGGGCGCTGATGATCAAGAGGATACTGCTACAAGCCCCAGGGAGGGTGGTCCAGACGTCTGAAACTACTCCTCCAGACCGTGGTGCAACGACAGAAGGTGATAGGACCTCCGTACCTTCACACCCGCCTTCACCTGCCAGGTGCGAGCGTCAGCAGCGCCAGACCGCTCCGTCTCCTGGTCATTCCAATTCTTCTGTTAGGGTGATTGGTGAGTCCTCTGTTCAGACAGGCAGGGTACTCTTTAAGAAATTCTGCGTGGCTGGGGCCCATGTGCCCACCTTACAATGGGTTGATCAGACACCCCCGGGGACACTCGCGGATTTTAAGGCGAAGAGTGAGGTGATGGGCGGGATGTGGTTGGATAACTTTTGCACCCTGTTGAAGACCTTGCACCAGACTATGATAATGGAATTCAATACTCCCTTCTATAACAGCGTCAGGGCCAGCTTCTTGGATCTAGAAGACTTGGGTCTCGACCTCGGCTGGGTCATCGCGCATTTGGACAGGCTTCATGAGTGCCGCAAGGAGATCAAGTTGCTGCCCCGCATTGCAGACAAAGAGTTCGCCATTCTTGAGTTGCAGAAGGATATTGAGGATATGCAGGTCGATCTTCAGAAGAAGAAGGACGAGCTGAGCGCCCTTGTGCAGGAGAAAGATGCCCTCCGCGCGGCGCATGAGGCTCCTATTGATGTCGGTGATCCAGTTTCCAAGGGTCTGTTTCCTGCGCGTGTGTAGGCTCCCCTTTTTTTTTGTGATGTACTGGATTTATCCCACCGTATAACTATGGAAGTTTATGGAGAAAGCTTTTGTTGCTTCTTTGTATTTCCCTACCCTTGCTATTTTACTTTCTTTGGTCAACCAGCTTTACTCTGAATATTTCAATCATAAAAACTTGTAATATGAACTGAAACTGTATTCATGATCTTGGTTGGAACCGGAGATGTCATATTTCACTAAAGAATCGACTGGAACCGTCAATCATGAAATATACAACAGCGGATAAAGGAAACAAAAGATAACTTCTGGCTGGTTCACCAGGAACAATGCCTCAAACTGAAAGACTACGGATAATACTTTTTTATGAATTTAACATTTATGGGTCCTGTAAGATGACCATCGCTGACCCTGGACAACCTGCAGTGCCCGCTTGAACTTGACTTGATGACCTCATAAGGCCCATCCCACTTCGGGGTAAACTTTGGAGTCTTTACATTCCTCATGACGTCCGTGGTTGACTTCCAGACGAGATCGCCTATCTCAAACTCCCTCGGTACCACACCTTTGTTGTAGAATTTGGCTACTGACTCCCAATACCGAAGTTGGTGTTCCGCTGCAATCTGCCTCCTTTCTTCTAAGGCCTCGAGGTCTGCGCGTCGCTCCGCCTCTGTTACCTCCGCAGCCAGTGTCAGGCGCGCGGATGGTATACTTAATTCCACTGGAAGAACCGTCTCCGCACCGTAAACGAGATTGAAGGGGCTTGTGCGCGTGGCCTTTCTCTTTGACGTTCTGTATGCCCACAGGACCGTGATCAAGTGATCGGCCCATGCCCCTCCGTTTTCATCCAGGAGTTTACTCATTATCCGTGTCATGGGTCTTGTTTGTTGCTTCTGCCTAGCCGTTTCCCTGAGGATAGTAGGCCGTAGACGTATGACGCTCGATAAAATAAGAATCTAACAATTCCCCCACACTTCTGTTAATGAACGGTGTCCCGTTATCTGATAGTATTATTCTGGGTATACCAAAGCGACAGATGATGTTTTCCCTGATGAATTGTGCCACGGCCGCGCCAGTCGCGTTTCTGAGAGGGGCTGCCTCTACCCACTTCGTGCTGACTTCTGTGGCTGCCAAAATCCATTGATATTTTCGCGAGTGCGGGGTTATGGGCCCTACCAAATCCATAGCCCAGGTGTGGAAGGGGTAGGGCGCGCGGATGGAATGAAGCTCAACTCCTGGAGCGTGTACTAGGTTTCCAAACTTCTGGCAAGCGTGGCATCTGCGCACGTGCTTCTTCGCATCCGATTCCATCCTTGGCCAATAATAGCCAAGGCGGATGATGTGCTCATACAGCTTTCGGCCGCCTTGGTGCTCCAATTCGTGGGACTTCCGCAGAACTTCCTCGGCCTCTTCGTTAGATAGACATCGCAAGGGGATATGGTCTAGGGCCCGTCTGTACAGTTTTCCACTCTCCATGAAGTAGCGCTTGGAGCTCCTTTTGACCTCCCTTCGATGCTCCTTTTCCATGGGTAGTGCACGTTCTTGCAAGAAGTCAATGTATTTTTGTCTCCAGTCCCCTTCGTCCGAGAAGCAACACTCCCGTTCCAAGGTGAACAGTGAGCATCGCTCGCAACCATTGAGGATTGCCGCGGCGTCTTGTTTCATATCTGGCCAGTTGTAGCCCTGCCTTTGGACTCTTCGGTAGAGGGAAATCTCATTTTCTCCGCAGGTTTTGTCATGGATCTGACGCAACCTCTCCTTAGCTTCTTCCGGGCTTATGCAACGCGCTAGCCAGCCCTGAGGGCCGCGGTAATAAAGCTGTTTTCCTACCATGGTGAATTGCGCGACTTCCGCCATGGGAAAACTGCCTGCTCCGGTTGTTAGCTGTTTTATAATCTTTTCTTGCCACCCCCTACTACGCGCTCCTCGCCCAAGAAGACATCGAGAACAGCTGTGTCCGTTCTCTTCACAATTTCGATTGCGATGGCGTCTTCATCAATCTCCATCTTGGCACCAAGAGTTGCGAGTGCGTCAAGGAATCTGTTGTCTGACCTAGGCCTGTGGATAACTTCTACGTTTTCAAAACGTTGCATCAGCTTTTGCACCGTGGCCCTATACGGAGCTAAAGCTGGCTCCTTGAGCGCATATTGGCCTTCTGTTTGTAGTATGACAAGCTTCGAATCTCCCACGACTTTGAGGACCCTCATTCCTTTGGTGACGGCTACCAGGAGCCCCAAGATTAATGCCTCGTACTCTGCCTCGTTGTTAGAGCATTGGAACGCCAACTTGTACGCCAGGCATTCGCGCTGACCCTCGCTGCTTTGTAAAACTATTCCTGCGCCACCAGCTCCTCCCCCTGCGGCCCCATCGAAGCTTAGCGTCCACACAACGCAGTCAGTTGTGGCCGCTAACGCTTCGAAACCATCGCCTGGTAGGGCTTCTTCGATTGGTTCACACTGTCCACTTGGGAACTGCGCTAGTAAGTCGGCCAGGGCTTGACACTTGATTGCGCGGGGCGTCAGGCAAGAGATTTCAAACTCGGCCAGCGCTAAGAGCCATCGTGCCACTCTCCCAGTGAGAGCTAGTCGCGAGAGCAAATATCGTACCGGGTCGCTCTTTGTGACGATGTGGACTTGAAATGAAAGGAAATAGTGACGAAGTTTTTGCGCGGTGAAGACTAGAGCCAAGCAGTGTCGTTCTACGGGTGTATATCGCTCTTCGGCTCCCTGTATTTTGCGACTGATATAATATATTGGTCGTTCCGCTCCCTCAACATCTTGAACAAGGAGGGCCCTGATGGATCTCGGGGTGGACGTCAGGTACAGAATAAGTGGCTTCCCCTTTTGCGGCGCGATCATCGTTTGCGGGGAGACCAAGACGGCCTTGACTCTATCAAAGGCCGCTTGATGCTCCGCGCGCCATTCAAACTTTGCCTTACCCTTTAAAAGATCGCTGAAAGGTGCTGAGATTTCCGCTAGCACGGGAATGAATCTTCGCAGGTAGGACACCTTTCCTAGGAACTTCTTGAGGGCTCTTTGGGAGTGGGGCGGGGGCATTTCCACTATGGACTTTATCTTTGTCTCGTCTGCCTCGATTCCGTGTCTGTGAACAAAAAATCCCAAGAATTTTCCTGATGCAACCCCAAATGCACATTTTAAGGGTTCATCCTCATGTTGAACTTTCTGCATCTTTTGAATACTGACTCCAGATGCTCGAGATGGTCGAATTTTTCCTTGGATTTTACTACCAGGTCATCCACGTAGTCCTCCACAATGTGATGCAGCATATCGTGAAAGATTGCTATCATCGCTCGCTGATAGGTGGCGCCGGCGTTTTTGAGTCCGAATGGCATGACCGTGTAGTAAAAGTTTCCCAATGGGGTCCTGAATGCTGTCTTTTCTGCGTCCTCTGGAGCCATCTTGATTTGATTGTATCCGCTGAACCCATCCATGAAGGAAAACAGCTGGTGGCCAGACGCGACGTCAACCAACGTATCAATGTGGGGGAGCGGGAATTCATCCTTGGGGCAAGACCTATTGAGGTCGTGGAAGTCGACGAACACCCGGATTTGACCATTTTTCTTCTTCACAGGCACTACGTTAGCAAGCCATAGCGGATATTGAGTTGGCCGAATGAAGCCTGCCCTTCTCAACTTTTCAACTTCTTCTTTGATCTTTTCTTCTAGATCGGGCTGATACTTGCGCTGTGCTTGCTTGACTGGCTTTGAGTTAGGGAACACGTTCAGGTGGTGCGACACTAGTCCGGTGTCCAATCCCAGCATCTCCTCATAGTGCCATGCAAATACGTCGCTGTATCGCTGCAATAGTGATATCATCATTCCCTTCAAGCCACTTTCGAGCGCCGCGTTGATGAAGACGGGCTTCGGACTTCCTTCCCCGATTCTCAGGTTAACCTCTTCCAAGACCTCTGGTTGAGGTTTTGAACCGTCTTGCATGCATTCCAGCGCGGGTTCTGGTTTCACGACCTCTTCCGTGGAGTCAGGAATTTCTATATCACCGTCTATCCCATCATCTTCCAAGTAGCGCGGGTCAGACGCCTCAGCTTGGCAGTCTGGCCCGCCGCCCCGTCATAAACAGTAGACGGTCCTGCCACCTTCTTTTACCTTTGTGACTTTCCTTGGTCCAGAAGCACTTGCTGTTGACGGGTTCCGTTTGCTCACGGGCACTCCTTCTGTCTGCCTTGGTGGGCACGACTGGCTTGCCGACGCCCTGCCATCACTTTTAAAATTTTCCCACTTGTGGAGCTTTACCCCGAGCGGTTTCGAGATTACCGCGCTGGAGGCTTCCTGGAGCTCCGTGAAGTATACTGCATCGGAAAGATGAGCCTTGCATGTTTCGAACAGTCTTTCGGACGCGCCTATGGTCACTTGCTTACCAGCCCAGATGCCTTTCAAACACTGGTGGTAGCTAGACGGTACCACCGCGTATTTGTGCATCCAGCTCCGTCCCAGGATAATGTGATAGTTTGTCTCTGCATCGATGACGTGAAATTTCATAGCCGCGCAGATAGGTCCTACTGAAAGGTTGACAACAACATATCCCAGCGAGTTCTTCCTGTCCCCCTGGAATCCTGTGATTCCGATGAATGATTTAACCATCTTCTCTTCAGTCAAGCCAATTCTCTTTAGCGTGGCGAGCGGCATAATGTTGATAGATGCTCCTCCGTCCAGGAAAGCACGCTTGAGCTCTACGTCGTTGATGTATGCGGTCACATACAGTGGCCGGTTATGCGAGTACTGAACCCTCTTGTCGGCATCGGTGAAAGAGATAGTGTTGGAGTCAACTTTGATGGTTCTAGGGATAGAGCCCCCTTCCGCAGCACAGGCCTCGTGGCCCTCCTGCGCTATGGCCACTATTGCTTTGGTCATTTCAAGTCTAGGCCGCGCGGAGAATCCCATGCCGTCAAAGAACGTTCTGAACTTTGTGCTATTTTGGAGAATCTTAACCCCACTTTCTGGATCGGGAGTGGCTACCGCTGGGGCCTCGTACCCCACGATTTCGTCAATTTCGTCATAAAAGGACGTCATGTACACCTCCTCATAATACCCGTCTTCTCCGTACTCCTCATCATCCACATGTCCGTACGTTCTTTGGTAGCAGTAGTCGTCTTCATGGCCATAGACCTCTTCGTATTCGTAAGTCTCTTCATAGCCATACGTTTCTTCGTAGTCGCACGCCTCTAAGTCCCTCATGAAGTCGAAACATTCAGCCATATTGGCTGTCCCATGCTCGGGATAGGGATTCGTGCGCACGTCCTGAGGTTTGGTCGTGATGCGCAGCTCATTGTTATCTAGCTTTTTCTTGAAAATCCTCCTCAACGTCCAACATTCGCTTGTTGGGTGTTTGG
>JAXBDA010006937.1:0-19128 GCA_036023075.1 Gaultheria prostrata
CTTGAGCCTTGTTCGTTCTTGCCATTGGTGATCGCCCCGTTAGGGGCTGCCCCACGAGGGGTGTTTGGAGAAGAGTGGTGTTGCGAGAGGATTGCTCTATGGTGTTGAGTTCAATAGAATTCAAGTCAAGGTGGAGAATTGTTGGAATTGTGCCTTGAATTTGGCAAAGGGGAAGAAGATTTGTGAACAGAAGGTTCATGAGCGCTACACCATTTGGTGTAGCGCTCCCGAGAGCTTACCGAGCGCTTAACCGAGCGCTACACCATTTATGGTGTAGCGCTACCGAGAGTACAACTCTCGGGCGATTTAGGGCTTTAGTCTTTTTTTTCGTACTTTCTTATAAATAGGAGCCTTGTGGCCTCCTAGGGTTTTGTCTTTAACTCTTGGGATTGGATATTAGGATTTTTTGCTTGTCTCCTTCGTGTTCTTGAGACTTTGTCCCTAGATATCTTTTGGGTGTTTCAATTGGAGTTACGGGTATAGCCGGCTCTTTGTATTCTCTCCCGTTCATAGTGAATTCTCTCTCACTCTTCGCCCGTGGACGTACCTTTAGAGCTTCGTGCTTTGGGGGGAACCACGTAAATCTTTGTGTCCTTGATTTTCGCTTGTTGGTTTGTTTTCTCTTACTTCGTGCCCTGTCATAACAAGACTCGTGTACAAATTCTTTGATGCCATTTTTTTTTCCTCTCCTTGAAGTAGAAACCTTTTTTTTTTAGGAAATATAAACTTAACATATACATGCGGCAAATAAACAATACAATCCCTGAATATAATCATGCAGACAACCCTACACAATAACCAGCACCACACAACCCGGCAACACACCAAAAAAAACCGAACAAACAGACAATGTGCCAATCTAAACAACTCCAAAATTCCTAGAGAACACAAGCACGCCCTCAACGCCATGCTCATAAACAACGATACCTTCAAAACAATATAAAGAATAATGAAGTAAGAAACTTGTCGGAACAATTAAGTTATTTTTTTGCAACTTATTGCTTTGGCTAAATAAATCAAGCGGTTTATTTTTTTGCCCTTATTCAATTTTTTTTTCGCATTTGTTAGTTTTGCTTCGATTTTTTGTGGTTTATAGGTTCTTCTCAATGAGGGAAATCTAAAAAGTATAACATTATGATCAAAATTTAAAAAAAGTTCCCTAAATAAAAGAAGTAATCTAATTTTTTGTGGTTTATTGGATTATTTTTGTCATTCTTCTCAAGAATTTAAGTTTGGTTAATAATTTTATATTTTTAGATTCCTCTCATCGAGAGGAACCAATAAACCACAAAAAACGACGCAAAATTATCAAATACAATTTTTTTTTTTGAATAAAGACAAAAAAATAAACCATTTAGATTTATTTCCACCTCTGGGAAAGGTAGATAAAAGTAGTTATTTAGAATCCAATTTGTTACTCCCTCCGTCCCTTTTTAAGTGTGTTACCTGGGAATTCCAACTATTTTTCTTTCACATCTACTTTCCATTACTTACCCTTATCAATATAACAATACCCACTAACTTTTTAAAAAGGAATCTACTTTTAAGGGCAAAATAGGAAATATACCCACTAACTTTTCAAAACACATACTTATTAAGGGACAACCCAAAATAGAAATATACACACTATAAAAGGGACGGAGGGAGTACTTTTTTAATGTTTACTTCAGCAAGACTTTCTACTTCAATTATTTTCTCATAAAGTGGTATTTTACGTAAAATGATGGAGAAAGAGAAAGAGTTAATAATAGTATTAATTATTAAATAGTGCCTGAACTCGTTTGACTAGGAATTTTGCAACTAAAAAATCAAAATATGGATCCGTATAACAATGGGGATAACTTTGTGAGATTTGACTAGCAATTTTACCTAAAATAAGAGCATGTACAACAGCTTGGGTATAATTTGAGCAAAAAAACCTGATGAAGAGTGCACAATTTTCATTTTACCTACTCACATCTCTTTCAACACTCTAACAATATCATCTTTTTACTTAACCTCTTTTAAAATATAGTAGTACTATTTTTCCCCAGCTTTTCTTCTTTTCTCCGTATTCCGAAGAGAGAGTGAGCAAAAGTGGAGGAGTGATGAGACAGAAAATGATTAAAAAATGAATACCTATTGAACAGTACTTCGCTACTTGTGCGGAAGTGCTATGGCAAAATGTAGTCTCCCGTAGCTTTTGTCGAAGCTGTTGCAGGCTCCTTTTTTACTCTCAACTTCTCCACTTTACCTATTTTTTTACATATAGAGAATCTGATGGTGTTGCTCTAATGGATGAGCTATTCTCTTGTACATGCTCTTAGACATTTGACTTGAGGATATGGCTATCCCTTTCTCTTTCTATGTCAATTTTGTTTCCTCAACCAATGAATAACCTTTTGATTTCTTTGTTTCTGGGAGTTCTAGCTAGCTTGGTTTCTTAAAAAGTTCTAGCTTTAGTTTTTAAGGAGTTTTCATCTTGAAGGATGATTAGCCACTTAGAGGTTTTAATTAAATTTGCAATTCATATAAGGATTTTGTTAACCTCTACTCGATAGGTGGAGGATGATATGTATGTACTGACAAACTAATATATCAATGCATATTTCACAGACAATATATTTTCATAGATATTGATACACTTTCCTTGGATAACTATGCACTTTCTACTTATTATCCTCCATCATTTAGGCCGAGGTTAGCATTTTCCTTCATATAAAGGTTTACATTCTAATAACGAAGGGCGATATGAGAAAAGAAGCTCTTGAAAGAGTACGAGGTGAAAGTATTTATAAAATTGTTGCACATAATTATTATAAATGTTGTTAGTCATGCTTTCTATTTTTTTGGGTTTCAAAAAGTCACGAGATTTGACTTTAAATAAGGTACTTTACAATAAGCAAAAAGTAATAAAAAAAAACAATTACAATTTGAGAGGTGAAAAGCAAAAAACACAAAAAGTGGTTAAATCAATCCACTTTTTGCTTTTGCCTTTTTTTTCCAGAAAAAAGTAAAAAGTAACTTTGCTTTGGGCCGTTGATCGCAAAGCACGGACGGATCGGATGAGGTCAGCATGCATGTTGTCACACGCTCCCCGTGTCCCCAAAATAGGCCCTAGAAGGAAGTAGAGTATTAAGTATAGAATGTAGAACATAGAAAATGAGGAATGAGCCTTTATTTTCAGGTTTTCGGGATTGTTTTAGATGATTTCAAAATACCGAAAATTAAAGACTCGTCTCTGCTTTCCTGTATTTAGGCCAAAGGAAGAGAATTTTTTTTAAATTTTCTCTTCATTTATTTGGTTCTTACAAAAGAGAACGGAAAAGTGTTCTTTTCACATTTCCAAAAAAAATTTCCAAAAAGATTCTTCCCTGGATATTACCACTCTCTCCAATCATTATTTCTCATTTCTCTCTCCAACTATTACACCTCTCTCTAATTATTACTCTTTTCAAAAACTCATCAAAACACTATCTCAAAATATTCTTTTCAAAACTCTGAACCAAACAAAATGATTTCTCCCAAAAACTCTTCAATTTTTCCTCCTATTTCCTTCTTAATGTATTTTTCTCGTTGGCTTCCAAACAGGGCCTTATGCTTTGTTTGGAACTTATGGAAAGTGAGAGAAGAGAAGAGAAAATACATAAGAAGGAAAATGAGGGAGAAAATTTTACTATTCTTATAACTCTATTTAGCCATTTTCTCTTCTCTTTTCTCTCCAACCAAACAAGGGAAGAGAAAAATTTTAAACTCTCTCCCCCTTTCCCTTCCTTTCCCCATTTTCCAAACAGAGCATTAGTTTTTGTCCTTTCAACTGATCTGGGATTTCCCCTATTTTAGATCCTACTAGTACTATCTTTTCAGCATTCTTCCGTTAAACTAACCATAAACATGCTCCAGCAACACATTGCCACGGTGGGAAGAAAGCATTGCAGTGAGAAAAATATCAAGTGGCAAATTCACACTTTGGCCTCATCCCTCATGCTACAGTGGGAGTACTTGTTTTTGTTCAAAATCATATCATATCCAGAAAAAGAATTGGACCCCATCTCCGTAAATTCGTCTCAACCCACTCCATGGTATTGTCTCTATTCGTATTTAATCCAACAACATATTCTTCATTTCCTCCAATAACAAACCCCTATCACTACCATATTCAATCATTGCTCCATTGATCTTTTCGTCTTCGAATGTTCCATATATGTTGATACTCATACGTACACACCCAGATACATGCACATTTATATATATGTAATATTGATATGGATGAACACCCACGTACAAGAACTTGAAATTGAAGATGGGTTTGCTTGAATTTGATAGTGTGTAGTGCTAGTGGGGCTTCCTTGGGTGTGATATTTGATACTACTTTACACACACATACAACTCAAGATGGGTTTACTTGATTATTGTGTCTGTGTAGTACTTGAGTTGCTTCCTTACGTATAATCGCATAGATACACATAGACATGGTTGGATGAATTTTATGCAATTGATTCATTTGGGGGAAGAAAATATGGGAAGGAAGAATGCATGGGCAGTTGTGTTTGTGATTCTTGTGTTTGCAGGCTTTTGTTGTGAAATAGGGCTTCCAACTACGGTTACATACGATGGGAAAGCACTGGTTATTGATGGAAAGAGGCGGATTTTGCAGTCGGGATCCATACACTATCCTAGAACCACACCTGAAGTGAGTTAATGTTATTTCGCATGAATTAGTTGGTGACACGACATTGCTTTCTTAACTTAGTATTGATTTTCATAATAGTGTGACTTATGGTGGTTGAGAAAAATCGTAGGTGTGGCCGGAACTTATTAGGAAATCGAAAGAAGGAGGATTGGACGTGATTGAGACTTACGTTTTCTGGAACTATCATGAGCCGGTCAAGGGAGAGGTACAGGACTATCTTTGTCTTAACAACAATCATCTGTATTTACAGTCTGTGGTGCATGTGAGTCCCATTGCAAGGGATTTGGTAGTTTGGTTACTATGGACCTTGCTTTCTGCTGATGCTAGCTTGACCTCTAACTCGAGATCAAATGCGCAGCTTCAATCAAGAATCTGTGTATTTTTAATCTTGTAATTTCCTTCTCCTCCTCTTTTCTGGCCCTGGTGTAGAAGAAGGAGCTCGGGGTGTGCCCTTCTTCTTGCTGTTCATGCCTTTGGCTCGTTCATGCCTTTGGCTTGCTTAGTTTAGCTAATCTGCTAATCATGGATCCCTTGCTGGCTTTGTTCCAGTTCATCTTCTTCTTTTGCTTGCTAGTTCATCATCAAGGTCCCTTGCTCCCTATGAAAATCTTGCTCCCTACGAAAATCCAAAGAAAAATAGCAATCTCATTTCTGTATCTACTTCGCTGTTTGCAGCAGACATTCCAGCTAATCTATTCTTAGCTGGCCGACTGATCATAGACTACCCTTTCTTAATTGATCAACCGGGGTTGGCTCTGTAGTTAACTGCATATGAAAAGCCGATTGATCTATGTCCCTAACAAGAATGAACTACGAGTCAACTCCCATTGAGAGCTATAAGTCTCATTGGTACGAGGATGAATCCCGCTCCTCTTAAAACATAGGAAAGAGATTAGTAGGCAGCTTACGTCAGGAATAATTCATCTATAGCAAAAGAGCAACCTGCCTGGAAGAGCTAGGAGGAAGCCAACTTCCGAGTCAGCTAGGTTTCTTATGGCCAGGTCACACCGGACCCGGATCGATCAAGGTTCTCAGATCATCTGCTTATTTTATGCCCAGTACACGGGGGATATTGATTCTTATAGTTCAAGTGCTCTTTCATGGGATAATCGAAAGATTGATATGGGGAGCTTTTGTGGAGCTGTGGTGAAGCTTCCGTTTGGGCATTGTCTGGATATAAATGAAGTGCTGATTCTTGCTTAAGATAGACTAAAATTTTCGCTTTATATTATCTATCTCAAAAAATGGGTAACCAACCCTGATAACTAAGTTCCATTCATTTCTGTTACTGCTATCATTATTTTATTTGACAACTTCATCATAGTTATGATGTAATTGTTTTCCTAAATATTGCAGTATTACTTTGAAGGCAGGTTTGATCTGGTAAAGTTTATAAAGACAGTGCAACAAGCTGGCCTCTTTGTACATCTGAGGATTGGTCCATATGCTTGTGCTGAGTGGAATTATGGGTTAGTTTTTTTTTTGTTCACTCGTCTTGTAATGTGCCATCTCGCACTCTCTCATGTCTTTCCTTGGTTTTAATGCTTTCATGTGTTATAACCTTGATTCTGTTTCTTTTTTCTTGTTTATTAAATATCTACAAATTCATTTTGCCAGTTTTTGTAGTTTTGCTAGCTTGTGTACATACAACTGCAAAAATTATCATGGGTTTACATATATACACCAATCATTGTTAAACAAGCCTAAAAGCCTTTTCTTCTTTTTTCTACCTTTCTTGTCTTTGAACAGGGGATTCCCACTTTGGTTACACTTCATTCCTGGAATCCAGTTTCGGACAACAAATGATCTATTCAAGGTATCCTGATCTTTAGAATTGCGAAGTTCATCCTATAAATTATTCTTGTACAAAACTCTATTGTGAAGACTGTTCTCTTCCAATTAATGCCCAAGTCTGCAAAATTTTGCTTTGTTCGTAAACTTATACCGTCACTGCAGGGAGAAATGAAGCGTTTTGTTGCAAAAATTGTCGACTTAATGAAGGAAGAGAATTTATTTGCATCACAAGGAGGGCCGATAATCCTTGTGCAGGTGGTTTCCTCTTTATATTGTTGGCATTGACATATAAGTTATTATCAGTAATAAGTTTTTTTCTATCTTTCTTTTTCTTTTCTTGAAAATTGCATTTTGTTTTAGTAATCTTTTGGTATCTTTCAGATATGTTTTAACAATAGTTCTGAAGGCATTTTTTCTTCTTTCCCTAGCAAATTTAACAGTGAGTACTCTATTTGTAGCTTCTCACCTTTACTCATTAGTTATTAGTTCACTTGCTATAGAAGGAAGCTTTTCCCTGGCTACAATGTAAGTTATCCGTGGTCCTAGGATATTATTGGGCTATCCTGGTCAGGCTTCCAATTTACCGAAGTAAAACAGAGGGAAAGATATTAGGTCATAGACATTACTTGTGATAGTTTTATTATCCTATACTCTTCTTTCAGATATTAGCTTCCCTTCTTGATTAGTTTTTTTTTTTTTGATCCGCTCCCTTCTTGATTAGTGACTCCATCATTTCTTGGTAAAACAAATCAGAGGTCTATGTTTTCACATGGATTGGCTAAGCTGACCCATATACGATAGAAAATTTGTCATAGCCTCACTGACATTCTTCTGACTCCTCCTCCTGCATCATAAATTACATCACACTTCCACTCCGATTTTGGCTGTCTTATGTCATGCTGGCTACTCCACCTTGGATAACTTGTCTCTTTTAGTACTACGCTGCATCTAACTTCACATGAATGCTCTTTTTTGCTTTTGATTGTTTGTTTTCTCGTACATGCACTTCAATATTTCTAAGCTGGCCTCCTAGCTGTCTTGTAAAAATTCTATCGGGCAATAACTTGTACAGTAAAACAAGAGTTTGGTTTGAATCATCATTGTAGATTAAGAGCCATGTGAAAATGGCATTTTCTTTTTCCTTTTTGGTATTATAAGCTCAGAAAATTTTTGTGGCCCTCACATGGTTGTGTTCGGTCATCTTTATAATTGGGCTTTTTCAGAGTCTGTTCAATATGATACCCATCACAAATCCATGTCATAGTTAAGTTGATGGATGAAGATTTATCTGAATATCATTTGGCTGTTAACGGTTGACATCTCATCTGGTGCTGTAACAGGTTGAGAATGAGTATGGCAATGTTGAGGGGTCCTATGGAAATGGAGGGAGGTTGTACGTAAAATGGGCCGCAGAAATGGCTGTGAGTCTTAACACTACTGTTCCTTGGGTGATGTGCGTGCAAGAAGATGCACCTGATCCCATAGTAAGTATTTACTAAAGAAATGGAGTTCTTTCCCCTCGTATACGATACATTTAAACTAGTACAGTACTTCGTATCGTGACTGATACTCTTTTATTTATTTATTTCATGTATCTGTTGGCAACTGCATCTTGAAGCATTTAGATGTCTAAAGGTTCACAAGAGTTCTGCAAAGCAGAGAAGTGAACTTGTAGTTGTGGGCCACTGGATATGTGATATAGTTCGAGACCACAGTTTGTATTTCTCTGTTCTTGTACTTCAATGTGGGTTATGGCAATCCAAAAAAAAGGTAGAAAATTGTGGCTTGAGAATTGAGACAGTTAGAAAGACATATGTATCCTGTGGCTTACATGAAGTGAGGACTCTTACGCTGTGTTTGGATCTTTGACTCTTTTACCTTTTCTTTTCTTTCCCCTCCTGAAATCCCCAGATAGATCCAAATTCCAGTCCCCGAAATTAAATTTTTTTTTTTTGTGGCAAGATTGTAGAACTTTTATTGATGATAACAAGCTTCCAGCAGGAAGACTGAAACATAAAACAAGGAAACTCCAATAGAAACTCAAAAACTACAGTTGTCCCCCCTAACAGTAGGAAACAACCACCATGGAGGTCTATCTTCCCAAGTCCATATACCAGAACCTCTCATTGCTCTCTGAACCAAAGAGTGCGCCACTCCATTGCCCCATCAACGAGGAAACTGAAAATTGCACTGCAGAATTGTGAAGCAGAATTAAATGAGCTGACAACAAAAAGTAGGGACAATTCTTTTGGAGTTGAGTTGTAAGCTCATGCAGTTTGCAGAACATATCCTTCAAATTTGGTGGAAAGGATGTCATGGTATCACGAAACAAACTTGGATTTAAGACCTTGTAGTCGTTGTTCCTTAGTAGGCAATTGTGACAAGACCTATTTGAGAGGAACGAAATAGAGGATAATTTTGTATATTGAATATGCTATTCTTTGGAAGGATTAGTTTTTTCCTACTTCGATTGATTGTTTTGTAGGATTTTGGGAAGATGCTGCATCCTGTGGATTGCTTTTGTTGGCCTTTTTTTTCTACTGTCTTCTGAACACGGCCTACCTCACATGCACACGGGATATACACCAATTTCAGAGCCCCTTAACGTATCTTCTTCTCATGAAAGGAAAGAAAAATACCAAAAGAAAATTGCTGTATATGTAAGTTTTTCTCATGGCAAAGACGCTATGTGGAGAACAATTATGAGATTGCAGAAATGTTGAAATGACGAGGGAGGAGCTGTGGTCTTTTGTTTCAAAATCCTAACTTGAATTTTTATGTCATTTACTTGTAAGGGAAAGTTTGTTTATATGTTAAATGTCGTTTTATTGAAAGTCGTGTGATGTCAATGTAGATAAACACATGTAATGGATTCTACTGTGATCATTTCACACCAAATTCCCCCTCCAAGCCAAAGATGTGGACAGAAAACTACGCTGGATGGTAAAATATTGTCTATATGGTTTAACATGTGTACAAGGCATTGGAGCAACCAAGCATTCAATTCATTACAGATATGTGAATGTTTCCACATCTCAAATTATGGTACAGGTTCCTTGCATTTGGGTATGCAATTCCTTACCGACCTGTTGAGGACCTGGCTTTTGCTGTTGCTCGCTTTTTCGAAACTGGAGGCACTTTCCAGAACTATTACATGGTGGGCATCACAAAACTTACCCTTTTGATTCCAATTACAGTGTGGTCAGATGTTGTCACCATAATTTAGTTCATGTATCTTCTCGCAGTATTTTGGTGGCACGAATTTTGGACGAACAGCTGGAGGCCCTTTGATTGCAACAAGCTATGACTATGATGCCCCACTAGATGAATATGGTAACTTATGACATGTTGTCAACACTCTCTTTGATCTTTCTGAACTTAGCAATAATTCCACTAACCCCTATTATCATATGGTCAAATGTATTAACATTATGCTGCATGGAAACATATATGTTATATATACGAATCATTTTCTTCTTGTTCAAATATGGCCCTTTATGACCACGGATGTCACTTAGGCTGAGTTTGGATGACATGAATCTTGTTTGGAATGCGTATGTGATATACAGAGTCTCCATGATTGCTATGTTTGGTAGACTGGAATGACATAGTGATTCTTAATCTGGACCCCACTTTTCGTCATGGCAGTCTTAGATTGCAGGTTTAATCCATGAAAAGAAGTAATAAAAAAATTGAAAAACCTTTTTCGTGGAGAAAATTCCTGAACCAATCCAAATGTTTGAATAAAATAACCTCAGGCATTAGATTACTTTTTTTTTTCTTTCTAATTTCTGGTAATATAGCTCCCTTTCCAACTCAATGTCATTCAAACCTAGCCTTAGTTCCAACATTCATTTATCTTAAAACCAGGTCAACCGAGTCTCAATGCCAATGACTTGTTTAAGCAACATAAAACCTTCATATCATTCCAGTTATCGGTGGGTGCATCTCCTTAATTAGATAAAAGATCACCACATCTATCAACCGTCCAATCCATGTGCTTTGGGCATTCTTTCTCCTCTTGTACCTCCTTTGGTTTAACCATGATCATTCCTGTCCATTGATCTTTCTTGTGTATAATCAAACTATCCCACCGGCCACCGCTGTCAAGCTGCTTTCATAGAAGTGGTAAAAACTCTTGACAATGAATTCGTTCAGGGAATCTAGTTCAATATTTTCATTCAGCGCTTATTAATCTTTGCTTATGTTGCTTTGTTAACCAAAGATCTCATGGCATTAAGCATATTTCTAACTGTTGTTAGTTTATATGTTTCCTAAAGTTATCTTTTAAAGCTCATTGGATCTTTAACTACCAACCCATCTAAAAGCATAAGCTGTTAGATAGAGGGATAACTCTGTTATTTATATCTTCAACATGCCTTCTCATGTGTAACCTAGCTCTCCTCCATAAGTGGGCTAAAAATATGTAGATATTTTAACCATTAGGTAAGCGTTGAGGTTCAAACACAAGATCTATAGCCTGCTCTGATACTATATTAGATTGTTAACCACCAACTCATCTAAAAGCTTAAGTTGTTAGGGAGATGGGTAACTTAAATATTAATATCTTCAACAAACTTTGTTAGTTCACTTGTAATGCTTTTCAAAGTTCTCCCAACATTGCTCTTATTTATCGCTTTTTGTGTGTGTGATTTCTAAAAGTTTTATTCTAATTCTCTACTCCCACACTGTTTATACATCATATGTTTAGTCTTTGCTGCACATATCTGAAACTTCCTATTTCCTAAACGAACTTTTATATAGTAAGACTATATCTTCAATCAAAATAAGCTCCTTGGTCGCACTGATTTCCTGCCAGTTTTTCCATGGAATATTACAATTATATCTTGTGTGGCCATTTTCTGATGTGGACCTACTTTTCTGGGTGCATACCTATAGTAAATTCATCTACTAGGAATTGTTCACATAAACCTTGATGCCTTCTCCTATGCTAGTTTGTTGCATGGAGTATCACAATTATAATATGAATGGCTATTTTCTGATGTAAACCAACTTCTCTGGGTTCATAGACTAAGAGTAAAAGGGTATTTATTTTCACGCTCCCTTTTTGACAATTTGACTCCTTAATTTGCCTTCATTGATGTAAATTTACAACATTTCCTACTCATATGTGAAAAAGTAAACAAGTGAATGGATAATATTGTAGATTCACATAAGTGAAGAGAGAAAAATGAGGGAAGATCTGAAAAGAAAGAGTGGGTAATTCACTACCCCAAAAGAATCAGGATGCAGACGAGGAAGGATTTTTTCTCTAAGCAGAAAAGTAAGAAATTAGGAGAAGGCCGCAAGGTTTTACGTTGAAGAATACTTACTGCATGGATTTATTTTGGCTAGTTTATGTGACAATATTTTGCGTAGTTATCCTTTCATATTGTTTATTCAGTTCTGTACAAAAGTACTATTTCCAATAAACTGTTGTAGTTCTAGCTTCTACTTGGTCCA
The DNA here is from genome assembly GCA_036023075.1 of Gaultheria prostrata. Lineage (NCBI taxonomy): Eukaryota > Viridiplantae > Streptophyta > Magnoliopsida > Ericales > Ericaceae > Gaultheria > Gaultheria prostrata. The sequence continues at coordinate 11,930 of JAXBDA010006937.1, forward strand.
ATATTGATGGTTCACTGCTAGTTAGAGCATAATTGTCTATCGACTCTATCCACAGCTGTCCGGAATGCTCATATTTCAGTTGTTGGAATAGTGTAATAATGGATGCTATGCAATTCCATAGATATGTGACGATTTGCTTGGTGAACTGCTTCACCTCAACCTACCATTCTGATTTCAGAGCACCTCACAACTAATCGCTTATTCAGGTTTTATTAGACAGCCAAAGTGGGGGCACCTCCGTGACTTACACATGTCAATAAAGAAGTGTGAAGAATATTTAGTGAATGCAGATCCAGTCCGACAGCCCCTGGGTACAAATCTCGAGGTATGCTAGAAGTTTAAAGGTGTACAAAGTCTTTCATTGAACATATATAGCTTGCCTGACATTGCGTGGTATTCCCGGATGACACCTTAATATTTCTTTCCAAAGGTCTGTAGATCTATGATGGTGATAGGTGTGAATGTATCTCTTGTGTATATTTGTGTATCTCTTTAAGCATCGTAATCGTATCTCATTGTATCTTTCTATTTAAGGCATAGATTAGGCTTGTCTTTTGTGTTTCCTTCCTGGGGTTAGGTTATCTCTACTTAAACGTTTGTTAGTGTAGTGGCCCAAATTATGCTTTCCTCAAAAGGCCTAACAGACCAACATCCATACTAACTTCAGGCGCTAGGCGGACTCCTCCGCTAGGCGGCCTCATCCGTCCAAGGGACTCGTCCGCTAGGCGCTAGGTGGACTCATCCACTCGGCGCTAGGCGAGCTCATCCGCTTGACGCTAGGCGGCTTCATCCGTCTGAGGGACTCATTCGCTAGGTGGACTCATCCGCTCGGCGCTAGGCGGCCTCATCCGTCCGATGGACTCGTCAGCAAGGCGCTAGGCGGACTCATCCGCTAGGCGCTAGGCGGCCTCATCAGTCCGAGGGACTCGTCCGCTAGGTGCTAGGCGGCCTCATCCGTTCGAGGGACTCGTTCGCTAGGCGGACTCATTCGCTAGGCGCTAGGCGGCCTCATCCGTCCGAGGGTCTCGTTCGCTAGGCACTAGGCGGACTCATCCGCTAGGCGCTAGGCAGCCTCATCCGTCCGAGGAACTCGTCCGCTCGGTGCTAGGCGGACTCATTCGCTAGCGCGGCCTCATCCGTCCGAGGGTCTCGTCCGCTAGGCGGACTCATCCGTCCGAGGGACTCGTCCGCTAGGTGCTAGGCGGCCTCATCCGTCCGAGGGACTCGTTCGCTAGGCGGACTCATTCGCTAGGCGCTAGGCGGCCTCATCCGTCCGAGGGACTCATTCGCTAGGCGGACTCATCTGCTAGGCGCTAGGCGGACTCATCCGTCTGAGGGACTCGTCCGCTAGGCGCTAGGCGGACTCATCCACTAGGCGCTAGGCGGACTCATCCACTAGGCGCTAAGCGGACTCATTCGTCAGCCAGGCAGAGCCGAACACTTGGCCGAGCCGAGCACTCTTGGCCGAACCAATCACCTGTGGTCGAGCCGATCTGACTCTGCCAAACCGGTGGGTTCTGAGGGGTTGCTATTACGCGTGCTTAACATGTCAGGTGTGACGTTAGGTGGCGTGTGTTAGGCGGCATGTTAGGTGGCGTGCTGCAAAAGTCGCGACAGGTGATAGGAGGGACGTCATTCGAAGCGACTGGCCTGTAGGCGTTCTGACCAGGCCACGTGATGTGCCTAGGGAACCAATGACGCGTAAGGCGCGTGGAGGGCTTGGAGCCCAAGCACCCCCTTGCCTATAAAGGGTGGACTCCCCCAATCTGAAGGACGAGGTTTTTTGACACTCCTTAACCCCTCTCTCTCACTTTCTCTCTCTACATATGTTCCTTTCTATATTTTCAGTCACATCACCACCTCCGGTTGCTTACTTGACCGTCGGAGTGCCTTCCCGGACCACCACCGTCCGGGCTAGGCACTAACGCAGTTGTCACCTGTGCAGGTCTTCTCCTTAGGAAAGCTCCCTAGGCCAGGCGGAGCGCTAGGCAAGAGCACTCAGGCGAAGCGCTAGGCAAAAGAGTGTCCAGGCGGAGCGCTAGGCGAGAGGGCTCAGGCGGAGCCCCTAGGCGCCTAGCCGAAGGCCCCGGGCAAGAGCGCTCAGGCGGAGGGCTAGGCAAAAGAGTGTCCAGGCGGAGCGCTAGGTGAGAGGGCTCAGGCGGAGCCCCTAGACGCCTAGCCGAAGGCCCCGAGCAGGAGCGCTAGGCGAGAGGGCTCAGGCGGAGCCCCTAGGCGCGTAGCCGAAGGCCCCAGGCGAGGTCTGTCCTAGCCCATCGGCTAGGCAAAAGCGCTCAATGGGAGCGCTAGGCAAAAGGGCTTAGGCGGAGCCTTACCCAGCTCGAGAGTTTCACCTTAAAATCGATAGCCCCACAGTTAGCTTTGTAAGATGCATTCTTAATATCTGTAATACATTAGTTTTCCTCTCTCGCTTATTTTGTCATATGATATCAGAGCTCGGTAACAGAGATGGGTAGGGTGCGTGTCTCTCGCTGCTGCTGAGTGAGCACGCTGCGCGTGAGGGAGGGTGTGAAGCGAAGTCCCACATCGCCTGGGTACCAAAGTAATATGAAATATAGAAGCGTGAGGGCACCCTCACTTCATAAGCTAGCTTTTGGGATTGAGTTCTACCCAAGACTGTAACATGGTATCAGATCCAGGATAAACCCTAACTTGGCTCCATACGCCATAGATGGAAACAGAATCCAAAATGAGAGCTTGTTATATTAGAATTTGAGTGTAATCAATTGAATACTTCGCATAGACCTTGGGTGCCCCTACACTGGTAAAAACCATTGATTAGATCTGATTGTTTTTGCAAGCTATTATCCATCTATTAATGTGTGCAGTAGATTTCAATAGGGAATAAAGTTTCTGCTATGGCTTTTGCCAGAGCACTGTACAGAGGTAAAAGAAATATTGAACGGTGGATATGGATATGGCAAGACCAGACTTTAATTGGCAATAGGGGAAAGCTCATTGGTATTTGTGCTGATTCTCAGTTAGGTCAAGGCGAATACGTTCTTGGCAAGCAGACAACAGTAGATTTCAATAATAGAAGCATGGTGATGGGGTTATCTTTGCACAACGTATATTCTTTTTTTTTGTTTTGTTTTGATATATTTATGGGAATATGAGAATTTTCTTGTTCAAGGTGGGGATAGACATATGTATGCCAAATCTGCATAATGTGCCTCTCTGTCCTGGTTCATCCCCAAAAATGTTTCTGCATTACCACATGGTTGAGTTTGAGTGACTGCCCGTTTTGGTTGCTCACTGGTGAATTGGTGTTAATTTGTATGGACTTGAGACTCTATATTTTTTTTGAAGATCTACAAAATTTTGGCGAATTGGTTGTTCAGTGTTCACGCTCACTCTTTTGTATTTTGACAATTAATTTTGTTTCCAGGCACATGTTTACTACAAATCTTCCAATGAATGTGCGGCCTTTCTAGCTAACTATGACAGCGGTTTGGATTCAAACGTCACGTTTAAGGGGAATTTATACTTCCTTCCTGCTTGGTCTGTGAGCATTCTTCCGGATTGTAGGAATGTCATTTTCAACACAGCGAAGGTACTTTTATATGTGGTTCTATGCAAATTGAATGACTTTACTACACAATGCTAGAGCACAAAGTCTTGTTGTAGTGTTTAGTTGTTTTTCGCCGTTGCCCAAATGGATTATGATGTGATGTGGAAATAGCGGTCCATGTAGATCAGATGCCCGCTTCTATGCATTGTTGCAAGAAAAATGGATCCCAGTTAATAATCTCTTTGTCTCTACCATTGTCACTAATGTCTTTACAACATTTTCATATGTAACTAAAAAGTAAAATATGCATCTCATATGGAGGAGCCACTACTCGCATACGTATATTTCTGACGTATTCATTGGTTTGAAGGTTTCACCTTGTACACCTATAATAAATGAACGTGAACAAATGGACATTGTTTGTAAACAAGGGCTTAGATCTTTAAATGGACTTGGCCATAGATGGATGCGTGACAATATAAATCAGAAACAAGAATGAAGGCCTATTTTTCTTTCTGGGTTGGAAAAAACAACCTCAATATAATACCCAGGTTGTTGGGGTTCGCAAAGTTATGTGGTTAAGGTTGTTGTTGGTGAAGAAAGCATATTCTGGCATGCTATGAAGCACCGACACTCCTAGAGGTCGCCGTGTCTGTGTATTGGACACGGAGACACTCAGCGACACGTATTGGACACGCCACGTGGCGTGGCCCCTAAATTAAATTAGTTTTTGGAGGGGGACACACGGTGGACTTGGCATGGACACGCGTGTTCCACATATACCCTCTCTCTCTCTCTCACAATATATATTTATATGCGTGTTTATATGTATATACTGGTATATATCCGATGTATATATCTTCGTGGCTGTGCGTGTATATCTTACATATATTATGTATACATATGTGTGTGTACTGGTAGATATACTAGTACATAACAGTTTGTATATCTTACATATCAAAAGAAAAATTGTAATACATCTATGTATATAAACTGTTATTGCATACATATATTATATAATAGATGAGATATTTTTATTTATTGCTGAGTCCCCTGCCATGTCCGTGTCCATTTTTTTTAGAATTCCCATGTCCCTAAGTCCGTATCCGTGTCAGTGTCCGTGCTGCATAGCTGGAATGTATTATATTTGTTAGAATAGTTAGTGTTTGTCCCACATCGGCCAAGTTAAACTATGTAACACTCTCACGGTAATATAAATAAAGTACTCTTGTGTTAGGGTTAGTTAACACCCTACACACTTTTCTCTCCCTTTTCTAAATAACATGGTATCAGAGCGGGTCCCTCATCCACCCTAGCTACTCGTAACCCACCAACCTAAAACCCTAAACCAATACCTGCTGACTTCATCATCCTCAACCAGCCCTGTCGTCTTCTTCCTAGAAACCCTAATCGATCATCCTCAACCAGCCCTGTCGTCTATCTCTGTAACCCACCAATCGACCTTCGTAAACTCAAATCGACCACCATATGAACCTCAATCAAACCTAATCGAACCATTACGAACTCCAATCGGACCATACGAACCTGGAAATATACTGTTCTGACCTCGAAACCCTCGCAGCCCTCCGACAACCACTCTACAGGCCACGTCGGCCCTCGCCGCCCTCCGGCGACCACTCTACAGGTCACGTCGAACCTCGCCATCCTCCGGTGATCCTACTACAGGCCTTTCTGACCTTCCAGTCGAGGTTTAGTTCTTTGACTCTGTCTGTTCAGATCTGTTGCTCACTGAAATTCCGAGTGAAGTTCGTGGTGGCTCTGGGTTTCACGAGTTGTTGCTGCCTCTTTTCTCGTATTCCGATCTGTGGGTATTTTAGATGATTTCGATCAGTCTGATGCGGTTTGGCCAGTGTTCGAAATCTCTTTCAGTCAGTGGTTTATGGTATCTCTGGTTTGTGAGTGACTCCTGTTGATTATTATTTTTTTTTGATCCATGTTGGCACATAAATTTCTTGTCACTGGTTTATATGGGTATTATGCAGTCGCTGCCTATCTTTAAATAAGATTTGTGGTGGTTCTCTGTGGATGCTCTCTTGGTCGGTTATTTAGTATACTATTGTTCATTCGTTGTCGCTTCGAGTTTGATTAGTTAGTTTGTTGGTTGGCTGTGGTTCATTGTTCATTGGTGGTTATTTGTGTTGTTGCCTCTCCTTATTTGGCAAAATGTCTGAAGAAAAATCTGATTCTGGTACTACTTCTTCTTCGGGATCTACTACTACTGGTAGTTTATTGAGTGGCTCTCGGTCTCGTGACCGGCGTCCTATTACCTCCACACCATTAAATGGGGGAAATTATGTTCTGTGGGAAAAAGCTATTGAGGTATATTATCTGGGTGAGTCTGAGGACTCTTATTTGACTGATGATCCTCCTGCTGCTGATTCCTCCACATATTGGGCCTGGAAAGCGGTTGATGCACGTGTTCGCTCCGAGCTATGGAATAGTATGACGGAACAGGTTGCTAGTACGTTGATGTTCTGTGCGACAGCAAAAGAAGTGTGGACAGAGGCCAAAGAATTGTATTCAGGTTTAGACAATCTCCGCCGCACATATGAGCTTCATCGGTCTTTCTTTACTATATCTCAGGGTGATGATTCATTTGAGGAGTATTATGCTAAGTTTCGGCGCATTTGTAATGAGTTAGATATTTGTGAGCCACTTTCTGTTGATATTCAGGTTGTGCGACGCCAGCGGGATCGTATGCGGGTCACTCGGTTTTTATCTGGTGCATCATCGACCTTTGGCCCCGTGAGTAATCAGATTTTGGGATCTACCGACTTACCTCCTCTCAGCGAGGTATTTCGCCGTCTTCGTCAGTCATCATCTATTTCTACACCATCTTCTGATAGCTCTGCTTTCTCTGTCAGCCGTGGCCGTGGTCGTGGCCGTGATTCTGGGTTTAGCAGTCGTGGTCGTGGTTCTGGAGGACGAGGTTCTGGTAGCTATGATTCGGGTAATAATTATGGTGGTCGTGGTGATTCTGGGTTCAATGGTCGTAATTCTAGTCGTGGTGGTGTTAGTCATGGTCGCCCATCAGGGGGAGGTAGTTCTGGTCGTGGTCACGGTAGCCGATTTTGTACTCATTGTAAGAGTACAAGTCATACAGTGGACTATTGTTATGATCTTCATGGTTTTCCCCAAGCTCATCAGGTTGCCTCTGAGGATACTGGACAGTTTGCTCAATCTTCTGCCGATAGTGTGGTTATTTCAGCTGAGGATTACCAGCGTTTCTTGTCATTTCAGGCTGGGACAGAGTCTTCCACTACTACGCTTGCTCAGACCGGTCCATCTGTTGCCTGTGTTGCCTCATCCTCATCATCTCCTTGGGTTATTGACTCAGGAGCTACAGATCATATGACTGGTACACCTACTCTTTTCCTTGGTCAACAACCAGTTGGTAAATCATCACATGTCACCTTAGCTGATGGTTCTACCACTGCTGTTACTGGTTTGGGCTCTGTTCCTGTCATTTCTTCTCTTACTTTGACTTCTGTATTACATGTTCCTCGTTTTCCATTTAACCTCATGTCTGTGAGTCGCCTTACCAAATCTTTAAATTGTTCCGTCACATTTCTTCCTCATGGCTGTCTTTTTCAGGATCTCAAGACGGGGAGGAAGATTGGTGGGGGCATTGAGCGAGGCGGCCTATATT
>JAXBDA010006938.1:0-19125 GCA_036023075.1 Gaultheria prostrata
AGCACTTCAGTCGTCTCTGTGGTTCGACTCCGGTACTTCCGGATTTATTGTGCTACACTGGTCAAGAGTCCTACGCTTGGGACGCGTCTTTATTCGTCTTATTTTTAGTCACCTGGTCGGTCAAGCACCCAGCAAATATTCCCCTCAAGAACAAGAATGTTACTGAAACACTGATATACCTTTGAAACGAGAATGAGTCTCTCAGTTTGAAACGCTTAGCAAGGCTCGAGTGTAGTTTCTTGGATGAGTTCGAAGATTTTTTGGAGGAAAAGAGGTATAGCAACAGAGCTTCAACATGAAGGAATTTTTCTGGGAATTTTTGGTTGGTATGTATGTGAGTTCGCAGCTCTGAGAATTTTTCTGTCGCCGGCCTCAAACGTTCGAGGAGGGTCGGTTTAAATAGAGGATGGGTGCCGTGCGTTCTCCATTGGTGAGATTCTTACGCCAAAATGATGGGCTACGGGTAGGCATTGCCGTGTTACGCCAACGTCTCTGAGCTGCTGGAACGAACACGGGAATGGGATTTGACACATGGTGCCGTACGGTGTGCAAAGGGATGTCGCACGGTGCAACAGTGAAGCCGTGCGGTGTCAAAGGAATTTTGGGCCGTACGGTTCTGAGGGGAAGGCCGTACGATTCAGGTATTTTTGGATTTTGGCTCTTTTGACCCGTTTGACCCAAGGGACTCGTTTCAAGGTATATTCAGTGTTTCTTTTCATCATCGGGGATACACAAGTCATCAAAATTGGGGTGTGTATAGATTCTCAATAGGATTCTTCATTCCTTATCCGATATGGAATACTCACGCCATTCCCTTGAATCACGGGATACGCCTCTTATCACGTAAGAGAGTATTCCAGACCATTCCAGAATGCCATGCCATTCTGCTAGCTCAATAGCGGTGTAGCCGTGTTGCCACGTAGGATGGTTGTACTATCACTGGTCTGTAGATCCTATGGCCGAGCTAACATGTAGCTCGGTCCTTACCCTGCACTTCATCGTGGTGCCATGGTTAACTATGTGCTGCGCATTTGGCCCTACTAGTGGCCTCTCTAGCTCGGCTCCCCTGTAGGGTATACCCACGTTGTAATGCCAAGCTAGGGCACTCTAGAGGGAGTATGGGTTTTACCCTCTCCAATTGCTCCCCAGCTCTGACCGTTACTGTTATAGTGATGCTCAGAGCTCGTACCGCGCTATCTCGCGATTGGTTGGGCCTATCACTTAGGCCTGACCCTTCACATGGCCTCTCCCCTCACGTGGGGGGCACAATTACTTTTCATTTAATGCGACGTGATGCACGTTGTACATCCGATAAGACCAAAGGACGGTTCAGGGGATATTTCCTTTGCGTTACACCCCCCCCCCCCCCCCCCTTTTTCCCTCGACTTTCGTGCGTGGCCATCATTGCATCGTTTCAAAGCATCCAAAAAGCCTCATTTCCCCCTCACTTGCACATTTCCTTCCAGAAGAAAGAGAGAGAAGCCGTGCCTCGATATTTTCTCCGCTCGCAAGCTTCGTTTTCCATCGCCGGAAAAATTCCCTAGGAGCGCCCTTACTGCCTGTAAGTCCCCAATCTTCGTCGTTATCGCTTTTGTAGGGCTCCTGTGTTTTTAGTTCCCCCTCGTGCCTAGGGTTTCGTCACCATGGTTAAGCTAGAAGAAGAAGTTTATGTGGAGCAACCGCAAGGCTACACTATCAAAGGAAAAAAAGACAAGGTGTACCGACTTCGGAAGGCACTCTATGGCTTGAAGCAAGCGCCTAGAGCCTGGAATAGCAACATTGACAAGTACTTTTGTCAAAATGGTTTTGAAAGAAGCCGAAGTGAACCATCACTCTATGTCAAAAAAGGAGGTACGCAAGACTTTCTCATTGTTTGCCTTTATGTTGATGATTTGATCTACACAGGCACCAATATAGCAATGCTGGAAGAATTTAAAAAGGCCATGATGAAGGAGTACGAGATGACTGATCTCGGGCTAATGAGATATTTTCTCAGCATCCAAGTGAGGCAATCCAAAGGAGGTATTTTCATCTCGCAAGAAAAATATCTTGAAGACTTATTGAAGAAATTTCGCATGAGTAACTGCAAGCCAGTTTCTACTCCACTTTCTCTAAATGACAAGCTGCAGCTGAATGATGGAGCAGAGAAGATATCTGTGGTGATCTCCCACAGCTTATTCGTATCTAAAGAAACTAATTTAACGCCCCTTACCCAAAACACCTCCCAAGTAGCTAATTCACTGAGTCAAATCCGAATGTCAACCAACCAGACCACCATTAATGTAACTTCTGGTAGCTCTAGAAAACCAAAATCAACCACTCCACAAGTGCACATAACAAGATAATGAGAGGCAATCCAATTATCACCGCCAGTCGAAAGTACCAAATCCCTTCCAACACATAAGAGCATATCCAATGCAAGGATGCAAAAGGGGTTGCATTTCTAAAATAGAACCAAGGATGGCATTTGATGAATCCAGTGCAATGCCATAAATGGATGGAAATGCATCAGTTGCAAAATTGGTTCCAAATATAGAACCAAGGATAGCTAGCTATCCTTGCCACATCATCAAACTCCCAACTGCTATAGAAATTATTCAACCGGAGACTACCAGAAACTTGCCGAAAAGTGGTTACCTTGGCTTAATCGGCTGGAATTGAACCGTACGAACAGCAGTGAGGGCGGAATCTGGTTGGAAAGTGGGGGGAATCTGGCTGGAAAGTGGTTACCTTGGCTTAATCCCAACGACAGCGACGATCTGATTTCATCGGCTTCATTTGGCGGATCGGTTTCATGTGGAACGGCGGGGACGATGGGGTTTCGTCCGGTTTGAGAGAGTTACAGAGGAGAAGAGGTGGGAGGGAGGAGAATTGGCAGGAGATGGGAGGAATCAGCGGCGGCGATGGATTTGAGCTTCTCTTGGAAATTATTGGTAGGAGACAAAGGAAAAAGAAAAAAATAAAGAGGCAGGGAGAGAGAGAAGCACTTGGAAATTATCGACAAAGAGAGAGAAGCACATATGCTTCTTCTGCCTTGGAATAAGTTTCCAACGGGTAGATTCCTTTCCAACGGGCTGATCAACGGCCAAAAAATTTCCAACGGTCATCTTTTCTTTACTCTCTAAATATATGTGTAAAATTGTCACAATTACTCACAAATTATTTTCTTCTTCCACCACCACTTTCCATAAAGAAAATTTATCCACCGATTATGGCTTCGTCAAGAGGAAAATCTTTCACTTCCGAGTTAGTTGGATTGGGGTTGAAAAAATAATTAACAGTGAGGTGGAGGGAAAGTTAGTTAAATTTGGAACTGTTTGGTTCTAAAATAAAACCAACCACTGGAGGTTGGGTTTTATTTTAGCACCAAATATCACTTTTTAGTACCAAAATATAGCAATAGCTATAGCTCTTTTCCATCTACCATTGGATTTGCTCTAACACCAAGAAAATAGGAGAGAGAGCAAATAACAGGAAAACAAGCCACTGAATGGATCGCCCAAACCAAAAAGTTTAAAACTAGTGCCAGTGTGAAAGAAACATTTGTGAGCAAAGAGAGTGCAAACGAAAGCACAACGGAAAAAAAATATTTAAAAAGACCCGTGACATGCATGCAAGAAGAAGAATAGAATATATTTGAAATGATTAAAGTACTATGAAAGGGCGTACCAACAAACCCAAATTAGCATTACCTCAGTCACAACCATGCAACGATCGGAACGGAAAGAGGGCCGATCCAATTGGGAAAAGCTGCTCATCAACGTTGAGGGAGAAAGAGAGGGGGTGGAACAACTACATGCATCTACAGGCAAAACACGACAACCTAGAGAGACAAAAAAACACTACTAGACTCCCTCCGTTCATTTTTAAGTGATGAGCCCAAAATATTGACACATAGAATCCATATATCGCATATTGTTAGTCCTGTTTTGTGCTTAATTAGATATTGATATTATATTTTTGGTAATTTACTTTAAATTACTTATTTGCAGGAAAAAAAGATAGTAATTTCTCTAATTTCGGCCGTCAGATTCAAGCGAAAAATCAAATTTGCTTGGTGTGGAAGCAAAATCCAAAGTCAATATTGGAGAGGATATTCACGAGCAAATTGAGCTTGATTGAGATTTGGAATCAAGATAGACCGTTTTGTAAATGGCTATAAAGGATAGTCTTTGCTTAAAAGTAATAATTCACATGCAAGGCAATATGGCAAGTATTGCACAAGAGTGCCACTGGTTAGGAAATGAAATTGGAGGAATTTACGTGGAAGAAGTATATAGTAATATACTGACAAAGAATAACCTCATTATATTAGAAAAGAGTTCTCTTCCCTTATGAATAAATTCGGTGCATATAGAAAGGACCTTTTGAGAAAGGAAATGAGGGAAGCCTTCCTAAAGCATACACTTAGCAGTGCATTATAAAAGGAGAAGGACTTCACGTGGACGAGGGGCAGCACTTCACGCATATATTATATCATTAGACCGCGGCTGCGGCCACAGCTAGGGAAAAATAAGTGAGAGTTTCGTATGTCATTAATAGATTCGAGGATTGCTAGACGTCGCATGAGCAGCTAAATATTTTAGACTAGGGTTGAGGATGAAACCTCACGTTTTGTAGTAAGTATTTACATTCTCTCTATTTATTTTCCGGATAGTTGGTTTAATCGAATAATCGTTCTTACCTCATTATAATTTAGTTAGTAAATTTTGGATATGGATTCAATCATGTTTTTTTTCATGATTTGAGATTGCTAGCTAATTATTCAGCCGTGTTATGTAGCTATTAATTTCAAGCACTAGATATCTTTTGTGATTTGTTTGTGAATGGATACATTTGATTTTTTGGTCTTGAACATTAAGGCGAGGAAGAGCGTACATATGTTAATTTTTCTAAGAGGTCTTAACAATGATATTTTCCACGGTAATAGAGTTTAGCCACCAAATTACTGTGAAGAAGAGTAGGAAAATAAATAAGAGTTTGTGTGTAATTTCTACGAATACATGAGTGTAGATTCTAAAACCTTAGTCATTTACCAAGTTCGTTCATTGTCAATTTTATTTATTTATTTTTATAATTGCTTGTTTAATTTTTAGTCTTAAAAACAACATCTCAACTTTTGGGAACTAGGTTAGGGTCAATCAGTCTAAGTTAATTTAGTTTTCCTAATAAAAAACACAAGTCCCTGTGGGTTCGACCTCACACTTGCATAACTATACTTCAATCCGATTCGTGCGTTTGCGAGTACAATAAAATTTCACAACAGTAGCACTTCATAATTTCAAGTTATGAAGAAAACATCATTTTTACCTTTCACATCAACTTTTTTTCAACTTATACCTTCACTTTTAACTATTGCCCTTGATGGAGACATCATCATTAAATTTTTACCCACTAATTTTTCAAAAGAAATCTACTTTTAAAGGCAAAATAGGAAATGTATCAACGTTTAGCCATTAACTTTTCAACATCACATTTATTTAGGAACAACCCAAACTAGAATACACTTCTCTTTTTAAGGAACGGAGGGAGTATTTTTTTGTTTTAAAAAAAAAAAAAAACCGGTGAGGTGAATGCAAGATGAAAATAAGAAAGTTTTAATTTTTAAAACAAACTCTTCAAAACTGTAAAAGTACTACAAAAGGGTATATGGAAATGCACAAACAAACATTATCTCAACCACTTTCGTGAACCGATTAGAACGATACCAGTTCCAATCGGGGAAAGCTGCTCGAAGGGGAAAGGGGGATCGAACAGCTACATGCATATACTAGCCTAATGCGACAACGCGAAGGAACAAAGATATTGCCTGTGACATGCCACTGCTACAATAATAGATAAAGACCACACTAAGGAAATTGAAAAGATCATAGTTTTAGTAAAAGCGTAATAAAGAAATACAAATTAAAGTTTTAGTCACAGTTTTTGCCGTCAACTGAGATGGTAAATAATTTCAATCACGGTTGTTAAAAAAATGTGATTGAAAATTACAACCTTTTAATCTCACTTTCCCTCCTACGCGAGATTTTAATAATGTGCGGCACCTTTTCATTTCCAAATGAGGCTGTCACTTTAAGCCATGAGCGAGATCAAAACCAATTTTGTAGTACTAACTTGTTTTAGAGTGCAATTTTTTAAATTGTTAGTCCCTATGTCCCTTTTTAAGTGTGTTACTTTGCAAATCCAACTTATTAAAGAAACATCGTCATTACACCTTTCGCATTATCTTTAACTTTCAATTTACACTTTTCACATCAACTTTTACCTTCTCTTTTCAAAATTATCCTCCATTTTTACCCATTAACTCTTTATCCACTAACTTTTCAAAAGAGCAAATGATAATTGTGCAAATATTTACCTAACACACACTTATTAAGAGACAACCCAAAATAGAAATGTTGACACTAAATAGGGGACGGGGGGGGGGGGGGGGGGGGAATATCTTTCAATCTATAATGAATTTTATGTGCAATATAGATCTCATATGATAGATCTCAATTAGTTCTATTATACATGGAACTTTGTATTATGTTCCATTGTGTCATAGCCAGTACTCTTATGTTGATCTTGATCTTTTGTTGTCCTCTTTATTTGCAACAGGTTGAGGAAAATACCATACACCGATGATGAGATTAAGGTATTTACTAGATTTTGTATAGTATTGCTCTCCCCTCCCTTCCTTAAAGATGAATCCTCCCTCTTTTCACATTTCATCACCAGTACTAGAAGGGGGATTCGGATTCGGGGAACATGGAGACCCATATGTTCCTTCTTTATTTATAGTCCGGTGTTTGTTGCACATGGTATTAAGAAAAGGACCGGATAACTCTGGACTATTTTATGAAGTAGTACCCATAAGGAGTACCACATGGAGGGTGGTATTACCTTGTCCCAGCCATCCGGATTAGATTCCCTCTACATCAAACAGTCAAAAATAATCTACATCATTCTTATCCCTTCTTTATCCCACCTCAACCAAACACAGTACAACTAATCCCAGTACTCATATAATCTCATCTATTATCATGTGGACCACACTTGTCTCATCTATCCTCATCCTTAATCCTGCCTTATGCAATTCCTTTTAAAAATAATCCAACAATCAACTTGCCCTTAAGTTAAATTTTGTGATTGAGGGTCTTGTTCTATGTATCCCTTAAATATTTCGACCAAGACCTCTTTTCATACTCACCATTGCCTGTCTCACTTCGTTAGATATGCACTCGATCCAACCAATGATGAACATTTAAACAGTACTCCATTTTTAGTAGCTAAAAGATGTTCAGTTAGGGAAGGATGCCATCATTAATTCATTTTACTCCTTATGGCGATTCCTTTGCATTTGAATGGATTAAGTGCTTTGTATCACTGCACAGAAACATTTTGATGCACACCCAAAGATAATGAAAACCTTTCTTTTTCTTTCCCTTCTAGACAGCTTTCAGGGCAAAGGACTGCAGGATCGGGGTGCGGCGGTTTTAGGCCCGAAATTTAAGCAAAAAATGGGGGCCTATTTTCAATAGAAGTAAGTGAAATACTATATATATATATATATAGAATAATCATCTCATAAGGACCCCTTATGGGGGGGAATGTGAGGACCAATTTACCACAGCCCTTGGATGAGATCCAAGGGCTCAGATTCAAAATAAGTAATTCGCGGGTCAAAGCCCGGGTCAAGAAAACACAAGCGGGTCAAAACCAACCAACGGGTTATACCCACCTCACTTTCCCTTTTTGTTTCTTCAGTCGAAGAGAGAGAGAGAGAATACAGGCGACGAAGAGAGAGAGAGACCACGACGACGAAGAACAACGCCATCGGACTCCACCCACCGATGACGACGCCGGCCACCACCACCGACGAACTGAACACCAAGGTCCTCTCTCTCTCTCTCTCTCTCTCTCTCTCTGTACTTCGGTTCTAGGGTTTCCAGGTTCCTTTTTCAACTTTCAAACGTGATATGCAGGTTCACTGAGAAACACGATCGATCGTTCTGATTGAGAGAAAAAGAACAATGATTGAAGGAGAAGAAGGAAGAACTGAACAAACAAGGTGTCTCTCTCTCTCTCTCTCTCTCTCTCTCTCTCTCTCTCTTGTTTTCGATTTCCGTGTCTTTTTTATCTCTTGTTAATTTTTCACAGAAAATCAGTACATTGTATCAATCACTTAAAAGTATCTGATTGAGTTAATTTTTCACAAAGTTACTTAAAAATATATTTTAAAAATTAATTAACGTTACAGATCATTCATGTGAAATCTGAAACGGCCCCGTTTGATAACCCTCTTAGAAGTTGGGATTGGACCAGTAAGGAGGACGGACTCCTAATACCTTGTTTGCTTTCAATTTGAATGGGCAGACTAACAATCCCATGGGACTGTGAGTCCTTGTGTGGATAATTTATGTTTATGAGTATATACATGATATAGAAAACAAGTGAATTTGTAAGGGCATCAATTTTAGTAATTCATGATTCATTTGGCCATTTAAAAAATTATGAATTTATGAAAAATTATGTTTGTGAGTATATTCATGAATTTACGAGTAATAGCAGCTTGAAACTTTAGCCATTTGAAAAATTATTCATTTTTTTTGCATTTGTTAAATTGGGACAAATTTTTTAGTCGGGTTATCAACCGGGGCCATTATGTATTAGTTTTGTACCAAACAAGGCATTTCAAGCAAGAGGATATGGTTGTTAAATTGAAGCTTGTTTTTTTTTCTTGTCAGAATGCAGTCTTTGCAAGATATACTTTACTCAAAGTCACCATTACAAACATGTGCATCCTCTGGAGCTTCTTCTGAAGTTGTTTACACTCCTCAAGTGAAGGATGAGTTGGTACCCAAGATTAAACAAGTGTTCGCTAGTTTAGAAGACGCACACAGGTTTTACAATGAATATGGTAGAGAAGCTGGATTTAGTGTTCGAAGTCATTCTAGCAAGTTGGGTAAGGGCGGTCATACCACTCGAAAGGAATTTGTTTGTTACAAAGAAGGGGTGAGGGCGAAAAAGTATACTCAAAATATTACTGTAAACACTATACGGAAACAGGGGTTAACTAGACAGAATTGTGCTGCAAAAATGGTTGTTCTGAAACGGGCAGAGGGGTTTGTTGTCTCACAATTTGTCGGTAGTCATAACCACCCTCTTGCCACACCAAGGAAGGTGCATTTATTCCGATCTCATCGTAAAGTGTCCGCTGCCCAAAGAGCTTTGACAGAACAACTAGGCGATGCAAATGTGCCGACCCACCAACAAATGAGCATTTTGGAGATGCAAGCCGGAGGTCTTGAAAATGTTGGATGTTCACAACAAGATCTGTATAATGCTCAAAGGGACAGGAGGAAAATGGTAGAGGGACATGACGCTAGTTTGTTGGCTGAGTATTTTGCTGACCACAAAGAAAAGAATCCTAGTTTTAAGTATTCAATCTTGCCAGATGAGGAGGGGAGTATGTATCATTGTTTTTGGGCCGACGCAACCATGAGAAAGTCGTATGCATACTTTGGGGACGTGGTGGTGTTTGATACAACTTATCAGACAAACAAATATGATTTGATCTTCGCACCTATAATAGGTGTTAATCATCACGGGCAAACAACTCTTTTTGGTTGCGCATTCCTAGGTGGTGAAAAAACAAATGCCTTTGATTGGCTTTTCAAGGCATGGTTGGAAGCAATGTCGGCTGGCCCGCCCAAGATGATTATAACTGATCAGGATCTGGCTATGACAAAAGCAATTGCTACTCTTTTTCCAAATACGCTCCACAGGTATTGCATTTGGCACATCTTGAGTAAATTTTCTGAAAAAATAAGTGTTGTATACTATAAACAACATTATGATGACTTTCGTGATTGTATATGGAACTCCGAGAACCCAGAAGAGTTTGAAGGGAGATGGGCAGAGGTTGTAGGAAAAGCTAAATTGTCCGCCAATGAATGGCTACGTGGCATGTATGAAATTCGTGATAGATGGGTGCCTGCATATACAAGACACATTTTTTCTGCCCACATGACTAGCAGTCAAAGAGCTGAAAGCTGTCATGCATTCGTCAAGCGATATCTGTCTCCGAAAAATTCTTTGATGGATTTTGTGACCCGGTTTGCTAGGGCACTTTCACATATAAGACATAATGAATTAGATTCGGATCATAAAGACATCAATGAAATGCCACTCCTTGTAACGAAAACACTCATGGAGTCGACAATGCGTGAAGTGTACTTACACAGTGTTTTCCACAAGTTCCAACAGGAACTTTTGGATAGTCAACAATATGTGGTGAAGAGTACATTTAAAGATGAACATTGGGCAAAGTACATTGTTATGAGGACAAGTCTGAGTGATTCGAAGGGTCGGGAGGTTTCCTTGGATAAGTCATCAAACTTTCTTAAATGTACATGTAAGAAGTTTGAAAGTGACGAGATTCCATGTCAGCACATGTTGGCCTACTTCAACAAAAAACAGATTGCGCAATTACCTGATCAATACATCTTGCGGAGGTGGACTAAATCAGCAAAAGCGACTAGAGTTATGGATGATTTTGGTGGGAGTGTTTCCAAAATATGTGACACTCCTATGTTACTGAAGCGAAATAGGATGTTACAATTAGCTAGCAGAGTTATTGATGCATGTTTGCTAACTGATAATGAGACGGAAGGTTTAGAAGAATTTTTGCTATCAACTGAAAAGAGGCTTGCATCCATGACTTTGGTGGGAGGTGAAAAGGGCGAAGAGAGTAGTATCCAAAGGGCAAGTTCTCTTCGAAAGCAACCTATTCTCAAAAATCCAAAAAAAGTTAGGGCAAAGGGTTGTGGTAAACGGATGAAGAGGCTTAGGCATTGCAATGGTTGTGGGAAACTGGCAACACATGACAAAAGGAATTGTCCAGTACTTCTTG
This sequence comes from Gaultheria prostrata, assembly GCA_036023075.1. NCBI lineage: Eukaryota > Viridiplantae > Streptophyta > Magnoliopsida > Ericales > Ericaceae > Gaultheria > Gaultheria prostrata. The sequence continues at coordinate 10,898 of JAXBDA010006938.1, forward strand.
GAATGTAGGTTTATGCATCTAAGTATGTTGCTAAAAAATTTATATGCTTTAATTTTTGTAAATTTAATTGTGAAATATTTTGTAGCCCTACGCAAGATGATGTGTTGAATGACGAGGAGGAGGAGAAATATGAGGACGACGACATGGAAACTGACTCGGAATGTAAGTGTTTGGAAATAAAATGGACTTGTACTTGTTTGTAGATGACATGTAAATAAATTTACGTGTTTGTAACTACACTTTACTTTTTGGACTCGTACTTGCAGAAGTTGAAGAGTGTATTTGGGAGAAGATTTGTGCTGACTGGATTATTTGGAGGCTTGTGGAAGCAAATATTTATTTTCTGACTGGAGTATTTGGAGACTTGTGTTTTATAATGATTTGAATTTGGAGACATTTAGATGTATTTGGTTTTTAGACTTGTGTTTTATAATGATTTGAATTTGGAGGCATTTAGATGTATTTGGTTTTTAGACTTGTCCATAAGGATGATAAAGAATATAGTCAATTATAAGTCAATTCTAAGCATTGTAAAACAAATAAGCAATATAATTGGGGTAATCAAACACCTCTAATATGATTAAATCACAAAAATCATAAACAAACAACTCAAACAAATATCCACGTATCATACCCGAAAGATAACCAGTATACAAGATTAACCTGCTCACCGACGCAACCCACTATAGAGTTGTCTCACACAGATCATGAACTCTTACACAAATCACAAAAGTTCACTTGGATTCTCTATAATGCTCAATCATTGACAACGGGGAAAAAATGACTTGGACATTAAGAGCAGCCATAGGTTTCTCTTCCAAAATCAATTTCATCGTCATTCTCAGCAGCTTCACAAAACGGAAAAAAATAATAATAGAATAATTGCTACCAGATGAATTTTTGCCCCTGGAATAAGCCATGAAAATTAACACCCACAATCAAAGTGAAGAGGAGAGCATAGCAAGGAACAATGATGCTCCTTTATAAGAACACCATCTCACCTTTGTCAATCGAAAACCAAAAAGTTGGGAGATGCCAGATATTGTTAAGCGCATATTGCCTGATACATTAGGGTTTTCGATTTTGAACTAAAACTGCCCAGATATTGTTAAGCGCACATATTGCCTGATACATTAGGGCTTTCGATTTTGAACTAAAACCGCAAAGACATACGTACGCTGATACACATCAAAATCAAACCCTAGAAATTGAAATAGTTCGAAATCGAGACCCTAAACCTTTATTAAGGTAAAAACACTTCAAAATCGAAACCCTAAACACTAATAGTGTTTAGGGTTTCGAAACCCTAGAAAATGAAAAACACAGAGAGAGAAACCGAGATTAGGTGAGAGAGAGAGACCTTGGGTGAGGAAGATCGAGCTTGGCGTAGGGTTTCAATTTCCAGATCGCCTGCCTTCTTCTCCTGTCAAAATCGAAATGGGTTTGGAAACCCTAGTTATTTCGAATACAGAAAACGGCCACGATTTTGAATACAGAAACCGAATACACAGAGAGAGAGAGAGAGGACCTTGGTGTTCAGTTCGTCGGTGGTGGTGGCCGGCGTCGTCGTCGGTGGGTGGAGTCCGATAGCGCCGTTCTTCGTCGTCGTGGTCTCTCTCTCTCTTCGTCGCATGTATTCTCTCTCTCTCTCTTCGACTAAAGAAACAAAAAGGGGAAAGTGAGGTGGGTATAACCCGTTGGTTGGTTTTGACCCGCTTGTGTTTTCTTGACCCGGGCTTTGACCCGCGAATTACTTATTTTGAATCTGAGCCCTTGGATCTCATCCAAGGGCTGTGGTAAATTGGTCCTCACATTCCCCCCATAAGGGGTCCTTATGAGATGATTATTATTTATATATATATATATATTAAACTTAATACACATTCAACTCAAAGGGGAAAGCTTGTTACGGTGGTTTGAGTGCTTACACTTGCTCTCTGTTGTCCTGGGTTCGAGATCCCATACGCCTTTTCACTAGGTACTAACTTTTTCCCTTTTTGGCTAGGTAACGTTTTTTGCTTAGTATAACTTTTGCACCACTTATGTTAGTATAAACTAATAAAGCTGTACTAGTGGTAGATTACTCAACTCCAATGTTCAAATATTTTGCACACCATATTTCTGATATATTTTTTAAATATCAGAAAAAAAAAATTAATGGTATAAAATTTAACAATTTATTCATTAAATTGCCAAGGTAAAATATCATGTTTAATCTTTTTACCTTTATTAGCCATTTATATTAAAAACAAATTATAAATGGGGCCTATTTTTTAAATTCGCATTAAGCCTCCCAAATGTCAGGCTCGGCCCTGCAAAGGAGTTCCATTGTCGCATTCCGGAATTTTCTGATCTCATTTTTCTTGCATTGGTACATGTCCAAAACATTTGATGGTTGTGTTTTTGGTGCTGAGTCAGCTGAAGCAAAGTTCAAAAAGGTCATGCCATCTTTGAAGCTATTAAGACGGCAAGGAAAAACAACAACTGATGAACTAAAAACCCTGCTTCACTTAGGAATGCAGCAGTCAGAAATATCGACAATGATTTTATCCCACATTCAATCTGTATTGTATTAGTTTCTATCACCACAATTAGCCCACTGTGGAATTTTTCGTGCCAGTTGACCATTAGGTTATGTTTGGTTGGATGGAATGGAATGGAATGTAAATTGGAATTAAAAATGGCATGGACTTGGAGGAATTGAGATTGGAATAGTTATTCCCATTCCCATGTTTGGTTGTGGCTAGGAATCAATAACAAGAATAGAATTCCCATTCCAATTCCTGCATTTGGTGTGGTAGAATTACATTTCAATGAAATGGAATTGATAAAGATATGACGATCAAAAGTATTCCTGCACAATATTAAACTGTAATAACCATCCAAGAACCCTAAAATGATGCCAAAAATATAGCAGCAGGGCACTCATATGATACATTAGTGATAACCAGCAGTTCCAGAGGAAAAAATAGCGCATTTGACTAATCACATTCCAAGTGCAAAAGCCATAGCATCCATAATAAGTTAGAAGCAGTGGCAAACCTTCACCGACATTTGAGCAAATATGTGAATTCCCAACACTTCAATTTTACCATCTAAAGTAAACCTTCTTTTGGAAAAATAAAAATAAAGCAAATTAAAATAAGTACACCAAGTAGTCAACTTCACTTCACAGATCTCCCCTAAGCAAAGCCTTCACAAAATGTTCTTTCTCCTTGTCTTTCAAGGTAAAGAAACACCCTCATGATCACGAGCTATAGCAAGCAAGGCTCTTTGGCGTGACCTATTTTGATACAAGAACTACCAAAATCACTTTTCCATTGATACAACAACTAACAAAGGATGTGGATACAGATTCAGCAATCAACAATGCAGTTTAAGCTTCTAATCATACAATTTCAGCATTTAAATGCAATTTTCTGCACTTTTACACACAGTTTCAGCTCTTATAAGTCATTTCCAGCTGTCAAAAACAGCATTTGGGCATTTCAAAACAACATTTTCAGCACCTTATAACAGTTTAATCACCCTAATCTTTATGCAATCTGGTACGAGATACTAAAAGGAGTAGAATGAAACGGCTTCATATCACAATTTAGTTACCAACACCCAAACTGGTTTCCTGGTTTCTGCGTCATGCACTCCCTTTCGCAAAATTTTCCGGGCAGCTTTCAATGGAGCATAAGAAATCAAATGTTGGAACTCAGATTAACAAGAAACCAAAGGACTGCATTTCTGGTGTTTAAGTGCAACAATTGTTAATCCCCTCCCTGTTATCCCGGAGGGATAATAAATAGATAGACACCAGTGCGTCATGCGTCAAATTGCATCAAACTAAACGGAAACGCTAGAAAATCATTTAATCACAACCAAAACATTCGATTTATCAAAGAGTTTCAGGATTCATAGTAGTAGTACTATCTAATTTTTGAAGATAAAGTTAGCATATGACAGTTGCCCTATTTTTCATTTAAGCATTATGCCGATGGACTAGCTCCTACGCTTACTGAGAGGAAATTTATAGTTTCCATCATAATGTGTTCAAGTTCATTTCATTGGGTATTCTAATGACGTTCACAAATCAAGATCCAAGGGGGACATGTTGGGTCCACCCCGTGTGGGCCGGTTGGGCTTAGGCCCAGTGGGAGGGCTTTAGGATTTAATCGTTGTAACTCTTTAAATACTCGTTATGTCTTGTTTATTGGGTGTGATAAAAAAGAGAGAAGCGGTGAGTAGGAGAGAGAGATACACAAGAGAACGGTGAGGAATTCATTGTAGTGAGATTGAGAGAGTGTGTAACCACAATTATCTCCGGAGTATAGTGAAATCCCCCTCCCCGTGGAGGTAGGTCCGATTAGGCCGAACCACGTAAATTTGTGTGTCTTGTTCTTGCTTGATTTACTGTTTTCGTGCTTGTGGTGTGACGTTTGGCATAACAAACTGGTATCAGAGCAAGGTTCGAAGCACCACATAGCGCGGAGCAGTTGGATAATCACTCGGAGACCATTGGAGCACCGTTTCGAAGGTCTGGTCGGATAAAACAGTTGACGAAAATTGTTTTTGATCAGTGGGTCAGGTGCGGCTCTCAGAGATGATCACAACGGTGTGTGGGTGGTCGGTTTTGGTCATCGGAATAATGCACACGGTCGGTTTGAACGCAGACGGGCGGAGGTGATCGACTGGTTGGGTTGTGCTTGGATCAAACGAGGTCGGACACAAATTTAGAGGATAGGGTTGTGTTCGTCTCGGCGAGACGATCTCGGAGCAAGTCGGCCGGTCACCAGAGGAGTACGGACGCGCCGTCACGCGCCGTTTGAACGCTGGCGAGTGAGATCTACTCGCGGCGTGTAGTTCACGCGCGGCAGTGGGTTGAAAACGCTAGGGCTGACGTCACAGAGCCTAGGGCTGATGTCAGCGATGCGGGTCAGAGGGTTCAGACTGGATTTTCTTCAGGGTGGTTCAAACCGGGTTTGATCAGAGAAGTTTCAGTAGCCGGTTCAAGCAGATTTAGACCTGTTCTTGGCCGCTTCAGACCGGATCCCCGGTAGGTTTTTCGTTCCGAATCAAGTCCCGGGCTAGGTTTGTGGAGATTTGTTACGGTTTTTTACGGTACGTATTATTTCACGGTTGTAAACGTTCCGTGGTGTTTCAAATCAACTGTGGGAGTTTCCAGTGGTGGTTTTTTGTGACATTCTTGATTGTGGACATGTCGGAGGTCAACATGAATGCTATGATTCTTTTAATGTCTAGTAAAATGCAATTTGGAGGCCTCAGATGGAGGATATGCTTACTTTGATAGAGTTATATGAACCCTTGGAACACACATGAGTCAAACCGACGGAGACAAAGGCAGAGGATTGGAAGAGAATAAATAGGAAAGCAGTAGCTTTGATCCGTCAGTGTATTGGACAGGAGGTTATTCATCATGTAGCGTAAGACACAGACGCTTACGCTCTGGGGCAGAAATTGGAGGAGATGTATCAATTGAAAACATCCAGGAATAAAGCGTTATTGATGAGGAGGCTAGTGAATTTGAAGTTTCGGGGTAGTGAGTCAGTTGCCAGGCATTTCTGTGAGTTTCAGAGTTTGGTAAATCAGCTGTCCAATGTTGGGATGAAGTTCGATGATGAGTTGCAGGCTCTTTTATTGCTCAGTTCTCTACCGGATAATTGGGAGACATCGGTGGTCTCCCTAAGCAACTCAGTGCCGGATGGGAAGTTGACTATGGCTATGGTTAAAGATGTTATCTTCAACGAAGAGGAGAGGAGGAATGAGAAGGGGGCAGCACGGATTGATGAGTCACAGACACTTTTTCGGACGGTAATAAAGGCAGGAACCAAACAAAGAAAAAGGGAAAGGGAGGCGATAACAGTTCTCAATCGAAGGGGGTCACTTGCTATCATTACCATAAAGAGGGGCATATTAAGCGGTATTGTCCGAAATACCTGGCGAAGTGTATGAGGAACCTACCAAAGGAAGCAGCAGTGGCAGTTTAGGAATCCAATGATGAGTATTCGTTGGCAGTGTTAGACGCTACAGAAGCGGGGAAATCAGATTGGGTACTAGATTATGGGTGCTCAAATCATGTTTGCGGGGATAAGTCACAATTTTGGGATTACGAGGCATGCGATGGAGGTCTTGTTCAGACGGCTAACGGTTCGACTAATCGGGTTGTTGGCAAGGGGACAGTGAAGTTTCGAGTGCCGAGTGGGAAAATTATGAAAGTAGCGGGAGTACGACACGTCCCAGGGGTAAAGAAAAACTTGATATCTCTCGGGAAGCTTGATGAGAGAGGATGTAGTATTTCGGCGGATAGCGGAGCACTTCGGATTTTCGGTGGAGGCCGGGATTTACTGCTGGGGAAGAAAGTTGGTGGGCTATACAAGCTTGTGGGATCTGTCATGACAGGAGGGGCTGCTGTTAGACATGAGACAAGCAGTATAGGGTGTTCAGTTGGGCAGGATATGCGTCAATTGCAAATACGTGCACAGAGTAAGCAGGGTTGCTCAGGAGTTGTACGGGATTCGGGAAAGTGATTGATGCAAGTTGTTCACGGGAAAGGTGGTAGTGGTCCCTCCAAAGTTGACAAAGGAGTATGGGCACCATCACCACGATCGTCGTGGCGGTGAGCCGCGCCTGCACCCCGGTGGGTGGGGGGTGGGGGCAACACCTTAGCAGGAGGTGTGCGAGTCGATGCATCCTAGTTGAGGGGGTGCAATACTCATGTTTTCTGATCGGCTGCGGAGAGACTAACTTGCAGGGATACATTCATTCAAGTGATTGTTTAGAGTTGGCAACAGACGCTCGCTAAATGTAGAAGATTGGAGGTGGTGACATGGGGGTGCTGCCGGGACTGCATTTGCCCACTCGGTGTGGAGGGGGTGATTGTTGGGTCCACCCCGTGTGGGCCAGTTGGGCTTAGGCCCAGTGGGAGGGCTTTAGGGTTTAATCGTTATAACTCTTTAAATACTCGTTATGTCTTGTTTATTGGGTGTGATAAAAAAGAGAGAGGCAGTGAGTAGGAGAGAGAGATACACGAGAGAACGGTGAGGAATTCATTGTAGTGAGATTGAGAGTGAGTGTAACCATAATTATCTTTGGAGTATAGTGAAATCCCCCTCCCCGTGGAAGTAGGTCCGATTTGGCTGAACCACATAAATTTGTGTGTCTTGTTCTTGCTTGATTTACTGTTTTCGTGCTTGTGGTGTGACGTTTGGCATAACAGGACATGGTAAGAAGGTTTTAGATACTTACATTAGCAAGGGAGAAAGAACATAGTAACTGTTATTCGATTTGGTACTATGGACATAATCATATCAGTTTCGTTTTGAGATTTTCTCAGAGAAACAGACTTCAACAAAATTTGACGAGAGAGTCAACAATTTCCAAAAAGATTATGACCAACTTCTTCCAATAACTTAAAGGGCACAAAACGTAACTCAGTCGTTGCAACACCTTGGATGCAAGTTCCTCGTTTTGCTCATCTTCATGTCAATTGAGACAACATTTCAAAAATTCCATTGAACAATACCTTATGTTCTTTCCAGGTCTGGTAAGACGATAAATGTATAAGTAGTGTAGCTAAAGTAATGACAAATCTTGAGTTGTCATTCATAGAGTTTTCTCGTACCATGGGGTAGTCCAGTGTAAGAGGAATGTGGGTTTTCATGTATAAAATTGACTCATTGAAATATGGATTTCCTTAGTGAGGGGGTTGTACATAGATGGTTGTACATGTAATACGACCCCTGATTGACTTTTCGCCAAACACTCGTACCACTAGCAGGGTTGCACCTCATAAAATAAAGAGACAAAGAGCAGGATTGAAGGATTACATTGTCGTCATCATTCAGTCTTTGGGCCTCCTCCCTTTTGGAGATTAAAAATGGCCCAACTAAGGATCAAAAAAAGAAGGGGAATTTGCACTTTGACCCCCTATACTTTGCTCAAGTTGCAAAGACACCGTAAAGACCCGGAAATTCGTAATAAAAATTTTTCGATTTAAAATCTGGAAACTTCAAGAAAATATTTAAAAGGTTAGATGATGATTAATGTGGGGGAATTGGAAAATGGTGGTGTAAAGAACCGCGTTTTTTTATGGTATAATGTTTCCGGAATAATATTAGGGAAATGTGAGGAAATGAAAATAATATGATGTGGGTGTTTGGAGATGTTGAAAATGTGTTAGAAGTGGTCGGGAGTCGAATTGGTGGAAGTAGAATGAATTT
>JAXBDA010006939.1:0-19122 GCA_036023075.1 Gaultheria prostrata
TTCCATCCAAATCTGTTAAAAAATTGGAAGAAGTTGGACGGGAAATTGAAAACTTAACGGAAAATAATTGTGTAAGCCCCAAAATGCCCTTATAGTAGGCAGGAAACTAAGTATATAAGCTCAAATTTCCCCTAGATTCATTCCCATTCCAATTTCATTCTCCTCCAAACCCAGGTACACGTTTTTTTTTCTTTCTCTCTCTCTCTCTGAAACCCAATCCATTTCTTCTTCTTTTTCCTGATTTGAAACCCAAAACCCAAAAATTCAAAACTTTAATTTTTTTGAAACACATTGTTTCAAACCCAGATTCATCTTTGAAACCCAGAATTTCAAACCTTTCTTTTTTTTTTCAAACCCAGATTCTTGCAAACTCAAATTCAAACCCACATTTTCACACATCCAACCCCACATTTTCAAACATCCAATCCCACATTTTCAAGCCAGATTGTCCAGATTTGTAAATATTTTCCAGTAAACATTTTCCGTACTATTCAAACATATCCACATGTTCCAAATTTTCCAGTCATGAAGAAAACACTCAAACCCATATTTTCAGAGCTCTGAATTGTCCAGATTTTTAAACATTTTCCAGTCCAGATTTCTTCATCACCTTTCCAGATTTGCCAGATTTTCAAAATTCCACATTTCCAGTCTTGAAAACGGAAAACCCAGATTTGAACATCCAATAAAACAATGCAAATTTGTCTCTCTGTCTCTCAATAAATCAATGAACATGCCCAGATTTCCTAAAACAATGAACATGCCCAAATTTCTTTCTGTCTCTCAATAAATCATGCAACAATCAGTTTTTAATTCAGACAACAACAAAATCCCCAAATGTTTAAACCATTTTTTTATATCCAAACTCATCTATCCAAAAATCCCCAATTTTTAAACCAATAAACAGCCGTACGGTATTCATGGAGCATTAGGGTTTCCAGTCGAACCATTAGGGTTTCAATCGGACCATTTTGGGTTTCAATCTAACCATTTTGCGTTTCAATCGATCCTACAAAAATTTAGGGTTTCAACCGAACTACAAAAAATGCAAATGTTCTCAACCAACTGAACAATGTACAGAACTTACGATAGAGGGAAGATACAGAACTTACGCCCTCAAATTTGAAGAAATTGAAGGTTTTCCCAATGTGTTTCTTCGCTGCAAATTTTTTCGATCTGGGTTCGTTGAGATCGAAAGATGTGACTGTGGGCGGAGAGGCGGAGAGAGAGAGAGAAAGAGATAGTTTTTAGGGTTTGAGAGAGAGAGAGAGAGAGAGAGAGAGAGAGAGAGAGAGAGGGGGAGGGAGAGAGAGTGTGTGATTAGGGTTCGACCATGGCTGTGGGAGTAGGGCGATCGATTGGTCGATCTCCGTGAGGGAGTGAGAGAGAGAAACGAGGAAGGAAGGAAGTACCAAAGTGTCGAACAGTGAAACCCTATTAACCAAGGAGGGGTATGATGGACTTTTCACACGGCGCCGTTAATGATTTTAACGGTTTTTAGGTCAGGGGGTGAAGTTGCTCGTTTTTGAAAGTTTGAGGGGTGAAGTTGGCAAGTTTGGTAGTTTAGGGGTCATGTTGCAACAAAGTGATAGTTTGTGGGGTGTTTTTGCAAATAAGCCAAACAAATATGTTAAGAACATCCACATTTGAGGCTCTCCAAAAATGTTAGTTATATGATAAAAAGTATTAAAAATTGGGCCCAATATTTGTGTTAGAAAATTGTTAGGTAGAGAATAAAAAATGGTCCCTTTGATATTTTTAGTTTTTGTTAAAGTTAAAAAAAAATAGAGTGGAACCCACCTTTATATTACTCCCTCCGTTCCAATTTGTTTGCCCCTTACGAAACTACGTGCAATTTTCAAATTAAAAGATAATGTACTTACAAAAATAATTTGTAAGCAATATGGATCTTGTTTGATAGATCTCATTGAGAACTTTAATATGGTGCAAAAAAAAAAATTAAAAATTATTTTGGTAAATACATTATTTTTTAGTTTGAAAATTGCACGTGGTTTCATAGGGGCAAACAAATTGGAACGGAGGGAGTATCTTTTTTGAACAGACACCTTTATATTATCTCATGCACTTTATTTGTCTCCTACCTAGTGTCCCCTCTCTCTCTCTCTCTCTCCCCCACTTTTGGACTTGGCTGGGTTCCAATTAAAACATTTCACCTTACGCGCTACAGCTAGCGTGTACTCCCTCCTTCCCAAATTGATTTTCCGCTATGAAACCACGTACAATTTTTAAACTAAAAAATAATATATTTATCGAAATAATTTTGAATTTTTTTGCATTGTATAAAAGTTCTCATTGACATCTATCAAACAAGATCCATATTGTGTACTCCCTCCGTCCGAAATTAATGGTCCCTTTTCGGCAGTCGTCCCACTCAACAAATTATCTATATTTCATAATCTATAACGTTTTTTACAATTTCAAATTTTTTGTATTATAAAACTAATTGAGATCTATCAAATAAGATCCATATTGGATATAAAAAACATCATAAATTGAAAGTTATGGACAATTTTTTTGAGATATGCCAAATAGTGAAAATGGACCATTAATTTGGGACGAATGGAGTATTTTTTGAGGTTCACATTAAAAGATATAAGCCGTTGAAAATGACATGCAATTCCAAAATGGACCATCATTTTGGGACGAAGGGAGTATTTAGAGTCCGACACAATAATGTACTACAAGACACACCAAAATGTTACGAATCAAAGAAAATGTTACGAATCATTTGATTAAAAAGTTATGAAACACAAAAAGAAGAAGTTACAATTGCCAATGAGATGACACAATCTGGACTATACATTAGGTGCATATGGTACACACCTTTAATGAGTGTGTATTGTAGCCATTTCCGAAAAAAGAAAACGGGGTATCATAAGCTTTTTCTTTTTGCCATACGATATGAGACCCTTATATATGTGGATGGTTGTGGTTAGTGGTCGTGATTGGTGGGTTCCATACACGCGTGTTTGATTGTTGTGCTCCTAAACTTATTGAAAAAATGGCAAATTTCACTAACCTCCCCTGAGGTTTCTGAAATAACACCGACCTCCCCTGCTTTTCTGAAATAGCAAAAAGTACCTCCGCCGTTACTTTTCAACAAACGGCGTTAACATATTCGGGAAAGGACCAAAAATACCCCTTGTAATACACTTTAATGTCACTAAATTAATACACTTAATGCCAATTTTTTTGGATTTAATAAATATACAAAATTTTCTCTCAATTTCCTTCCCTTTATATGCAATTTTTTTCTAATATCAAAAGTATTTTACTATTTTTTTACAAATTCACTTTTTCTTTAAATTGTGTAACAAACTTGTATTTTATAGTTTCGATTTAATTATGTTGTGAGTGACAATAAATGGTTCAATGAAAAAAAAAAGACTCGCCTGAATAATTCATATTAAAGCCGAAATTATACATCAAAAAATTGCATTACTCGCCTTGTTTAAAAGTTTAGAGGTAATTAAATAATCATCCTTTTTTTGGACACCACATATATTTTCATCCCGCCCACTTTTCAGGGTTATGTTTTCATCCTCATTTAATGTAATTTACCTTTTTTACCCTTTCATTGTGATATACATAGATGTTTATATGTAAATTAAAACTCCTTACTAAATCAGTGGAAACTAATTACCAATAATTATGGGTATTTGAAATAAAGGGGGAATCCCAAACGTCTCCTAAATTAGTGGTATCTAATTACTGTTTCCTAAATTAGTGAAAAAGAATACCATTTCAAAATTAATTATTGATAACATATCTAAATTTAAAACTAATGTTGACCTATATTTTACCACGATCATTGGACAATGTTGATATATTTTACCATGATCATTGGACAATGTAAACATATCTGTCGAGGTTAATATTTTTACCATGATTTTTGATAACCAATTTTTTTTACCATGACCATTGGAGAATGTTGACATATATTTTACCATGGTTCAATCAACTAAATTTACCATATTTAATGGTCTTTTTTAATTTTTACCATTTTAGATATGATCTCCATCATATCTAAAATGATGGAGATCATGAGCCAATAATCATGGTAAAATTAAGTATATATGACACACAAAATTATGATAAAATCGTGGATTTTGAATGCATATCAGTACAAATGGAAGATATATTTTACATAAATAAAGTTAAACAAGCTAGATATAATCCATAACCCATAAAAATGGTAAAAAATAAGCAAGACGGATCAACCATGGTAAAATTAAGTCTTATGACTACTATGCTCTTTTACCATTTTTTCTGGTAAAATCTGACTTTATACAACATTGATCAATTTGTCCATATAAAACATGATCAAGTCCTTACAGTAGAAATTGTAAAAAATTATTGCTAAATCCGTGAAACAAATTACTTACGAGATGTAGCAAAACGAAATAAAATTAACAAATTTAAAATCACTCGAATGCCCACCCATTCTTCTTGCGAACTCTCTTCTTCGTCGGAGTAAAATTGTTCACGAGGTTGAACGTCCTCCTGATCTTCTCCTACTCCATTCCCTTCATCATGTCATTAACTTTTTGACAAAGCTCATTCAACAATTCCTGGATGTTAAGATAATTTGTAGCCACGATCAGATCAACCAGAGTCGCCGGATCTTCGTCCAAAAACTCAGAGTTGTATGACTTGATCAGATCATCGGTTGCTTCGGATTCTAGGCCCACGTGCTTGTGGTAATACTCGATCACCATCCTAAGAGTTTTCCTGTCCACGTTGGGAACATGAATGGTGTTGGATGCGCAGTCGTCTTCAATCATGCGACAGTGGATGACGACCATTGGAGATGGTGGTGATCGATGGCAATGGAGGACAGCGGTGGGAGAAGATTTGGAGGACGTTAGTGGTGGCGATTTGGGAGTGTAGAATGTCTTTCCAATTGAGGAGTGAGTTCCGGGACGGCAATTTGGGATGGTAGAATGGACGAATGTTGTTTTGGGAATATTGGTGTTAATTAGGGAGATAGCGTTGATCTGCTAGATATAAGGGATTGGGTTTTATCCCAAATCCCGTAATTACAGTGGAGGACCTCATAATTTTTAAAATGGTCCACTTTGTACCGCCTCCTATATGCAACTTTTAATTTAGTCCTCAACCCCTAATATGTTATATTTTATATATAATGTAAAGGGCAATTTAGGATTTATTTGAATCTCAGGATGGAAACATACTCCTTAAAAAGCCCAGGATGATTTTCTAATTCCATGGGGATAAAAGGATGATTATTTAAGTGCCCCTTAAGTTTATAGGATTTTCCTTTTAGAAGATTGCAATAAAAAAGTTCTTTTTATTTTTTTCAAATCGTATTTAAACAAATAAATGCAAAGAGAGTTTATCATGGATTTTTTTTTATTTTGTCTCTTAAACTCCACCACGACTATCCAATTCACATGGACGTTATTTGACTTAAAAATCTTTTTGCAATTATTGTTTATCTTTGTTAAAAAAAATTTGCTCTTGTTAGTTTTGTACAATTTTTTTGTATTGGTTCATTTCGACAAGAGAATTTAAAATTAAAAAATTATGATCAAAAGTGTGATTTTTTTTGTCTTTTCCAAACTTTTCTCAATTTTAGTTCATATTTTTTAATATATGTATACGTGCTCATTTCTCTATATATGTAACACAATATTTTATTTTACATGGTGATTTCCAGGTTTTCAATTTATTGTCACTCAGAACATCGAACTATAAAATATAAGTTGGCTACCCAATTTAAATAAACAATGAATATGTAAAAAATACTTTAGATATTAGAAGAAAAAAAATGCATATATATAAGGAAGGAAATGGTGAGAAAAAAAAATTATTATATGTAAAAAATTTGATACTAAGTGTATTAATTTAGTGACATTAAAGTGTATTAAGAAGGGTATTTTCGTCCTTTTCCCGAATATGTTAACGCTGTTTGTTGAAAAGTAACGGCAGGGGTACTTTTTGCTATTTCAGAAAAGCAGGGGAAGTCAGTGTTATTTCAGAAACCTCAGGGGAGGTTTCTGTTTGTGTCAGAAACCTCAGGGGAGGTTAGTGAAATTTGCCCTTGAAAAAACCATAATTAGATGCTCCAACTAATCAAATAGCATAGGATTGTCAAGGTTGTGAAGGAATTAAGCAGATCACCGGGAAGAAAGAGATGGCAGCAGTAGCCCCCCAAAAGAAGAAGCCGGTAATCATAGCGATGAAAGGACACACATGCACTGGCAAGACCCGATTCGCCAACCTTTTGGCTGAACGGTTCGAGTGCGGAGTCATCGAGTTAGACGATGTCTACGATTGCTTTTCAGACCACATGATTATTCAACAGCAGCCGCAACAACCACAGATCGTTAAATGTTTAGACCGCTCCTTCGAATCTGTATGCCGAATCGCTGTCAAACAGTTGGAATTGATCCCAGTTTCGAAGAGCAAAAAGATAATCATCGATTCCCCACTTTTGCTTCAATCCCAGATGGAGAGATTGCTGGTGATGTCCAAGTCGATAGGGGCTCGTTTGGTGATCGTTGAGTGCAGGCCAAGAGATAAGTACGAGTGGGAACAAAGATTCATCAGGGCGCAGAAGCGAGGCACCAGTAGCAGCGCTAGTTATTGTTCCTACAAGCCATCAACATGGAAAGATCTCCAGCTTGAAACTACTAGGTACAATTGGGCGTTATAAGAGCAGTGCGGTGGACGCAGACGAAAGTGCACAAATTCGGAAACAGTTGTGTCGAAACCGTCGAATACACGTGGATCCCACGCGTGTCTACACACATCGGACGATTCTGGATGCCATATTTGTGCACTTTCGTGTGTGTACGTATCATCTTATCTTTATAGTATTCCCTCCGTCCAAAAATGGAAGTCCATTTTAGGGAAGTGCACAAATCTGGAGACACAGATGTGTCGAAATGCACGTGGGTCCCACAAGTGTCTTTCCACATCGGGCGATTCCGGATACTGGATCTGTGCACTTTCGTGTGTGTAAGTAGCATTTTTATAGTAGCAACCATTCGGTATTCGAATGTGGATGGGGCTTTGTGTCCAGTTGGATGATCACAGCCCAACAGTCTTGGGAATAGTTTGATGCGGTTTCATTCATGATATGTAGAGTTGTTGATGCATTATGACTTGTCTCATTGTCTTCCCTGCTATCTATACAATATAGTAAAATCTTTTAAGCTTACGTTTTGAACAGGTTGGGGGAGTATGAGTATGACACGAGCGCAGATGTCTCCAAGCTCGTGGTTGATACCACTAAACATTTCAAGGACGTGGGACTTTACCACGCTGTGAATCAGCTATGTAAATACAAAAGGAATCATTCAGTGGATTACCAGGCGTGGGAAGGAGATTTATACAGAGTCCTTGAGGGTGAGGAAACAGAACTAGTGCCAGAAGTTGAGGGACCATACAGCGATGTTCACAAATTAACTTTGTCAAATGATGAAAATGATGTTGGTCATGATGGCAGCAGCAGCAGAGTAGTAGTTAGTTGCAGGGCGTGCCTGAAGCCCATATCATCTGGTCCATCCTACAATTGTTCCAATTGCGATCTCTCCCTCCACAAATTGTGTGCGGAGCTACCTGATAAGAGACAGCTTCTACCTCACCAAAACCCTCCTTTCGTCGATCCTAACTCGCACGAATTTATTTTCCCGGAGACACACAGATGCAAATTTCATCCCGAGGGATTCGATTCTGGGTGTCGCGACTGCGCCTTTGAAAGTAACCTCAGGTGTTCTCTAGTGCCTACGGTTATTTACCTCGATTGCCACCAGCATCCCCTCATCTTCATGATGCTTACTACAGCGAATCTTGGCCACAATTGTCATTTCCAGTGCGATGCATGCGGTGACCTTGGGGGGGGAAGCCTTCTACAAGTGCAGAACTTTCAACTGCCGCCTGATTCTTCATGTCAATTGCGCCCTGTTACCTCCCACCCGAAAGGACATACATCATCGACACCATCTCTCACTTACACCTCCTCCTCCTCCTCATGACGATCATGATTCAGATGAGTACTACTGCAACTCTTGCGAAGAAACGAGGAACCCCCGACACTGGATCTACTATTGTGAGAAGTGTGAATTTGCATCACACTTGTATTGCGATGGCTTTTCCCCCAGTTGAGATTACCCAGCACTTCTCCTTTTCCATGACTTCTCTCGTTTGAATTTAAATTTGCTAAGGCTGCGAGGTTTGCAAACGAACAAGCAGCTCGATGCTCGGCTTGTTCAATACCTGAGCCGAACTTGAGCTCGAGTTTTAGGCTCGCATAGTAAACGAGCCAAACTCTACACTCAAAAGCTCAGCTTCGTTCGAAGAAGCTCTACTCGCTTTTATAGGCTCGACTCGTTTAGAGAGTCTCATTTAGTAAATGAACCGGACTCGGCTCGTTTTTAAATGCTGTGCTCAAGCTCGAGGGCTGAATTAATAAATGAGCCGAGCTTGAGCACTACAACGTTCGACTTGTTTGCACCCCTAGCCTACCTGCTAATTAGTATCTCAAGTGTTTTTTGGACCATGATAAGGATGAAATGACCACTTAGGTCAGGTCGGTTAAGGCCAGCCATCCTGACCTCCAAATGGAAGGTCGGGCACAACCTCTTTGAACATATTATAGCATATCATAAACCTATACATAAAAGGCCCAAGGAGGCTTGCCACAAATTTGACCATTGTGGAACAAAGTGCCCTTATTTATTTTCCCTGCTGTGTCTCTTATTCTCGGGAGGTTAACCAAGTACCGTAACATAAGTCAATTTTTAGCATGAGCTGAATGGCACTGTCTCGCCTCTTTTGTATGGTACTCCTTTGAATTTGAATCGAGCTACAGTCCCACAACTGGTCATTCACCACGTGGCCTTTGTCAATTAATCTTTCTTTTCCTAGGCACGTCGAACCCCGGTACTTAGTTTAATTATTTGAATCATTCATTTTGCCGGCTGAAATGTGTAAATTATTCTCGTGGGAGTACTTACTACTATTTTATCCCGGTTCTTCTAATATTAATCGTACTCGGGAGTTTTTTTTTTCCCCACTTTTCTAATCAAGATTATGCTACTACTATTTTCTTATTTCTTTTACAAGCATGAATGTTACAACAATTTGGACTGAACTGCAAAACTACTCCACCAAAAATGACTAATCGACTAGATAATCACCAATAATACGCTACATTCATCCCTTTAGGTAGGGTCTGCCGAAGCTGAATCTACTCTCAACTTTTTGTTCTTTTTTGTTGAACATTTATATTTGGTTTAATTTCGGGCATGTAAACTCCTCGATACTTCACGACTTGTTTCATTTGTATATCGTCCTACCCATAAGAATTTCAGGATTTCAACTTAAAATTTTTGACAGTTGGGGGAAGAGTACAAATATGACAGTAGTGGAGATGTCTCAAATTAAGCTCGTGGTGGATACCACTAAACATGTTAAGGAGTTGGATATTGAGTTCGCTGTATATACCACTAAACATGTCGCCCCTACTGGCACTCCCGGCTCCATCCCTTCTTCTTTTCTATCGGTCTCTTAGTTACGAATATTCTTATCCTATAGGCTTCGATCGGGCATCAGTCCTATATCCCTGGAGGGAAAGTATACTTAGCATCCGTAGAAGAAGAAAGAGAGGGAGTTTCATCAACACCATCTCACCCTTGGTACTCCTCCTTGGGATGATTCAGATGACTTTTCCGGTGATTCCTGCGAGAAAACTAAGGAACCCCCGACACTGAATCTACTAATGTATAAAATTGCGATTTTGCATATCACTGATGAAAGGTAAACTTGATTTTGGAGTCGGATAAGTTTCAAGGAGTAAGTGGCTTCCCAGCAGTCCATAATAAACACATGGTGAATTGTTCAATATCAAGCTTGAAGACTTTAAGCTTCTGTAATGGCTTTTGTGATTTGTTCAATAAATGAGAGTTTATCTCATATTTGTCCTATTGTATTGTTTTGCCACTACCACGAAGTTCAGAGCTTAAATGTTTGAGTTTACCAAGTATAATGTAACGAATTAGCGACTTTGAGTTTGTCAAGTACCTCTTAAATGCTTTTTTCGTTAAATTGATGCACTTGCAAGCTTAAGAACAAAAAATAATTGAGATAAAAAAAAACATGACCCGACATAGGTCCCATAATGCATGTGTTGTGCATTGGTACACAACACATACATTGCTCCACACATCTGGACCCTCATCGCAAACAAGGACGAGGGTGTTTGTTGGGATGCGCACCGATTATGGAGCCCACTCTGGATCCCATTATTTAATCTGAATTGTCAATTTTATTCATCTCGTCGAATATATAGTGCAACCAAGCTTTGTTCATCTTGTCAATCATGGCGTTGATGTAAGCATAATACTCATGTTAAAACCAAACTGATTTAAATTAGGAGTGACACTCATGTCATATTCCATTTCGCAAACACACGTGAAAGTTTGGAGTGGACTCTAGTACTTTCTCAAGATAAAAAGAGGTGCGTTTTCCAGTGCCCTAGATTCTATCCTCTACCACCGGGCGAATAAATAGCAGTTTATACCTACGACGCGTTCAAGTCGCATGAACAATGCCCTCTTGAATTTGGAAGCCCAGTTATAATTGCTAGTCTTTGGTCGCGCTATAGTTGCTATGACTCGTGGATCGCTTCAGGAATCTGTAATAGGTTCAGAGTCCCTATAATTACGCCTATGGGAATTGCACTACATGGGTGTAATGGGCCTTTAGAGCCGTCCGTTTAGCAAACAGTTCGGATTATTTTATAGTATGTGAAATTTTATCTTTGCCCGAATATAACGTGAAAATAATCTAGACTGTATTCAGACTGTTGATTGCTGAAATGACGCCATGATGCTCGTTCCCTCCCTCTTCAAATCGAATCTCCTCGTTCTGACATCAGTCAAAAGTAAATGGAGCTTCAAGAAAACAGAGCACTTTCCCTCCTCTTCGATTTTCCTCTTTTCTCGTGTGTAAATAGATCATCAGATACCCATTCTCTTCTCCATCATCTTTCTTTACACATGCATATCACGAGACTCATTTCTTCACTTCTCCCCTTTCTCTCTCCATAACGTTCCTCTGCTTTTTTCCCACTTTCTCGATTCTTCTAGCGCAATTGATGGTAATTCAACTGAATCCCTATCCAATCCGTGATTGTGGTTGAAAGTTGTGCGTTGCTTAATTAACTCCTCGTTGGATTCAATTGAAAAGAAACAGAAGCTTTTGGGCCAAAATAAAAGCGAGTGAGTGAGAAATGGGGAGTCGGAATTTGGAGAAAATGGCGTCAATTGATGCACAGTTGAGGCTTTTGGCAACTAGGAAGGTCTCTGAAGATGATAAATTGGTAGAGTATGACGCGCTGTTGTTGGATCGATTTCTCGATATTCTTCAGGATTTACATGGAACCGAAATTCGAGAAACTGTAAGTTTCTTGTATACTAGTTTGTTGAATGTAAAATTAGACTTATTTCTTTTCTTCATTTAAGTTTGAAATTAAATTCAATGGTAGTACAGTAACTAGTTGGGGCAGAACCTGGAATTTTGGTCGGTGGGATCAAAAATTAATTCAGCACGATATATGTTTTATTTTACTAATTGGAAGTTGACTAAATTAAAAGGACACATTTAGGGTGTTATAAAATACCCTCATAAATTTAATTTTCCCTACAAACTGGGTTAGCTCAGTGGCCAAAGCTCCTGCATTTCACTAGGAGGTCAGAGTTTGAATCTCCCCACTCGTAGGTGGGTGTTCTCAACTTTTCCTTTCTTTATTTCTACGTGCTTATTTCTTGTATTGATTAAGTTCCTGGGCTTGGTTGTCTCGTAGACTCCTGATGCGGGTTTGTACCTTGTACTTCATATATATATATGATGAAATTAATCCCTTCTATCGATTGATTAAAAAAAAAAAAAAAAATTTCTTTATAATTGGTCGAATTACTTATTGTCTTTGAAAGTGATGAACTATCATCTCTCGAAAAAAGAGAGAAGGTATCCCCGTATTGGGTTTCTAAGCATTTTGAAGCAAGTTGGGGAAGTTTAGAGAATATTTGTGGGGTCGAGATGGGAAAATTTGGATATATCATGGTGAGGAATCAAAGTGATTGAGGTCAAATGACCTAGTTATTCCCCTGCGCCCCTGGTAGCTAGTCCAGTCTCCCTTGATGTATAAAATACTAGCAGTCTGTTTGGATCATTAGATGTCTTAAGGGCAAGTCCCTTTTTTTGATATGATAAGACAAATGACAGTAGTGAGGCCCATTCAATTTGATAAGTAACTGTGTATAATAGGAGAGACCTTAAGAACCCATGAAGCAAAACCGATCTACATGTGATGGTCAACTAATCATTGCAGTATTGTCGGACAAATACTACTTTGGGTATAAAATTCATGTTTACAAGTTTTTTAGCATAATAATGAAATGAGCACATTAAATATGGATATAGAAAATTTGGGGTTGTGTGAAGTGAGTAGCTCAGCTTATATTGTGTTATAACATGGATTAGGTTCAAGATTGCTATGAGATTTCTGCCGAGTATGAAAGGAATGTAGACCCCCAGAAACTGGAGGAACTCGGGAGTGTGCTAACAAGTTTGGATGCTGGAGATTCAATTGTAGTTGCAAAATCTTTCACCCACATGCTTAACTTAGCCAATTTGGCTGAGGAGGTCCAGATAGCTTACCGCCGGAGGATTAAGTTAAAGAAAGGGGATTTTGCTGACGAGGCATCTGCAACAACTGAGTCAGACATAGAAGAGACCCTCAAGAGGCTTGTGCTGCAGTTGAAGAAGTCCCCTGAAGAGGTTTTTGATGCTTTGAAGAACCAGACAGTAGATTTAGTCCTTACGGCACATCCCACTCAATCAGTCCGAAGATCTTTGCTTCAAAAACATGCACGGTATGGCCTACAATCTGCAATCGTCACAGTTTGCAGCCCCCTGGTTTGCCATTTAGTTCAACTTTTTTGCTTTTGAATGACCACTGGTCCCTACTCCCTTGTATTTCACTTCTAACCTGGTCGCCAGAATGCTATCTGACAAATGCGGTATTTGTTTTCCATCTGTTAGTTTTTATTGATGATATCCTTCCTCTTTTATCTTTTGTAGGATTCGGAATTGTTTGACCCAATTGTATGCCAAGGACATAACCCCCGACGATAAGCAGGAGCTTGATGAGGCTCTACAGAGAGAGGTATGATTATTTTAGAATTGGTTTACTCCCTTCGTCCCAATTTGTTGTGTTTGTTTCCTTTTTGGGACCTCTAAAAAAATTGTCTATATTTCATAATATATATTGTTTTTTATCATTTCAAAATCTTTGTTTTACAAAACTAATTAAGATCTATAAAACAAGATCCATATTGAATATAAAAAATGGTATGTCGTTTTTGTACAAAAAATATAATTTATAAAACTTGGAGTCAACTACTACTCCGTAGAATAGTGATTAAGACCGAGATCGTCCACGGGGAGTAAAAAGCTAAGTTACGATACCTTCAATTAATTTTGAAAAAGAGTGGAAGTTTGGATTTGATTTGATTAACCTAGAATTAACTAGAAAGCAATTAAAGTTTGAAAACGAGAGAGAGAGAGAGAGAAAGGACTAGGGCTTCGATTCCACCTTCCCCTCGCAATATAATCGAATAAAATCCAGGGTAATTATTCAACATAGAAAAATAGGATTATCACTAGGGCTTGCAATCTCTTTCGACAATCGTCTAGAGGATTCACGGGATTCATACACCGTAAAGGCTATCTCAACATAGCGCGGATCGTCTCACTGGACTTAACGGGCGGCACGACCCATCTAACATCGTATAACCCATATCAGAGACTATCCTGAAAATAGTGAAACTATTGTATGACAGTGCTTGATATCCGGAATACAAACACAACGATTTATAGAAAAAATACTCTTTCATAAAAAATATGAATTATCCCAAGTCATACAATTATTGTTGAATAAATACCCTAGAAATTAAACTATTACATTACTCGGAGAAAGTTTCCTCGTTACCCCAGTCGAAGAATTTAGCCGATCATTGTGGATGTGCTCTTCGCAAGGTTGACTGTGCTGCTCATAATTCCCACCGTTGTGCTGCGACTGTTGTCCGTCCTCTGTTATGTGCTGCAGCCGCTCTCTGTTATGCGTGAAAATAGTGATGCGGTCGTGATACCCCTTTGAACCAAACCCTGCTGCTTTTTATAATGTTTTTCAGTCGGTTAATAGGGCTGCTAATAGGGTTGCACGAAAGCCCTTCCCATTGTAATGTACTGGGCTCATTTAGAATTGGTGTGATTAGTAATTCACGGTCCCACTGTTAAGAAATAGCAAAACTTAATTCACAAACCACGTGCTGCCAATCTCCACATAGAAATATGATTCGGTGCTTTGGCTTTTGTTATCCATTATAAGCTGGGTTCCATATCTCAATTAATTTGATCAACACCGGCTTTGCTCCGATCCCAAATAAAATATAATTTTGCGCTTTTAGCTCCAACTAACATTTAATGGCCCCACGAGTCCTGAAACGAGAAAACAAGTATCAAACTCCAAGTAATATATTAAATGGGTGTAACGTTAATAAATTAGGGGTCGCTAATGGGTACATTTGCGCCCCTATAAAAAAATATTATAGATTAAAAGATATAGACAATTTTTTGAGACGTCCAAAAAAAGAAACAGACACGACAAATTGAGACGGAGGGAGTATGTTTTACCCTAGTTCTACTCCATCCTATGTAGCACCGACATAGAAACACGACACGGCACGACACGGACACTCTGGCACATAAATTTTTTAAAAAATGGAGCACACGACACTTTGGGGGACACATTTTAGAAATATTAATGTATGCTACTATATGAATGAAATACAAAATGTAAGGCTCCAATTGGAGAGATGTTACACCATATGTACCATGAATCATTTATCCTTCACAAAAGTATCCGAATAAGAAGCGTTTGATCGATCATGTGTCTTTATAATCTATAAAGCATCATTCGTCACATAAAAATACGACTTCCTAGAAGTTTAATTAGAGTCTACTACTTCGTTTAACACCCCCCGCCTTGTTTTGTGACTGCCCCGAGAGTGTCCGGAGCATATTTTAAAGTGTCTCTGGAGTGTCCAACCTAAAAACATTGAGAAAAAATAGGACACTTTGGATTTAAGTGTCGGACACGTGTCCGAAAAGTGTCCGGAGAGTGTCGGTGTTCAGAAAATGTCCGACACCGGTACGTGTCCTCCGATGAAGTGCACGTGCTATATAGACTCCATATATTGAAATTTCTTTTATTTCGGAGAAATGCGTTTAATGTTTGGTCATCTTTACCATGTGTGAGGGCTGCTTTTCCGGTGCGATCGCTTTGACCCTCCTGAGTAGCCGGATGAAATGCTTCACCTGAGGTAAGAACACCTGCACAAGTGACACCCGTGTTAGCACCAAGCCCGGACGAAGGAAGTCCGGGGAGGCGCCCCGACGGTTAAATTAGTCGCCGGAGGAATTGATGGGACAGGTAATAGAAATGAGAATGCTGGAAGACGTTTTAGGGAGAGAGAATCGAAGAAAAAGCCCCCTTCCTTAGTGAGCTTCCCTTTCCTTTTATAGAGAAGAAGAGCCCTACTTCTTGAGCCTTGGGTGTGCCTCACGCGCCCCTCTCGTATTCGGCCTCTCGTGCAGAGTGTCGCTTGGGGAGACGAGGACAATGTCGGCTCCGGCCCCTCGGCTGTTCGATGCGCCGTCGACGTGAAGGCGCCATGCGTCCCCGGTGAAGAGTTGAGCGGACTGAGGTGGGATAGCCCGTTTAGTGATGAACTCGGCGTGGGCCGGGGAGCTCGTTTTCAAGGTGGTCGGAGAGTCGGGGGCAGCCCCGACTTCCGCCCGGCCCGTGCTGTCCACGGCTCCATCCGCAGGCCCTGGTGTCAGCTCGGCTACGAAATCGGCCAGCGCTTGTCCTTTGATGGCCGTGCGGGGTTGATACCGAACGTCGAAGTTGGCGAGCTCCAAGGACCACCTGCAGATCCTGTCGGAGAGGTCAGCTTTCCTAAGGACCGCCTTCAAGGGGAACTCGGTTATAACGATGATGGTATGACTTTGAAAATACGGGAGGAGCGTCCGCTTGGCGGTCATGAGGGCTAAGGCCAGCTTTTCGATTGGCAGATACCTCGTTTCGACAGGCAGTAGAGTCTTGTTCGAATAATAGACCGGTTGTTGATCCGAGCCCTGCTGACGCACCAATGCCGCACTCACCGCATGAGGAGATACGGCTAGGTACAAGTAAAGGTCGTCATCTTCCCTCGGGACGACAAACAGTGGGGCCCGGGACATGTAGTCCTTCAGATCGGTCAGAGCCTTGTCGCATTCTTCAGTCCAGCGGAACGACTGCTTGCTTGTCTTGATTGAATGGAAGAACGGCCGACAGACGTCGGAGGACTTGCTGATGAAGCGGTTAAGAGCAGCCGCCATCCCCGTGGCGCTGGACTTCCCTCAGGGTGGTCGGTGCTTGGAGGTTCTGGATGGCCGCAATTTGGGACAGATCGGCCTCGATCCCCCTCCGTGTGACCAGGTGGCCGAGGAACTTCCCGGACCCGACACCGAAGACGCATTGCTCGGCGTTTAGTTTCAGCCGATGCGTCTTGAGTATATCGAAGGCGGCGGTGAGGTGCCCGATATGGTCTTCCTTCAGCGTGCTTTTCACCACCATGTCATCGATATAAGCCTCCATCGTATCGCCGAGCTGGCCTTTAAACATCTTGGAGATCATCCGTTGGTAGGTAGCCCCGGCATTCTTCAGGCCGAAGGGCATCACCCGGTAGCAGTAGGTTCCCCTGGGGGAGATAAACGCTGTCTTCTCCTGATCAGCTGGGCTCATGGCGATCTGGTGATAGTCCCTATAGGCATCCATGAAGCTCAGCCGGGCATGCCCTGCTGTGGCGTCAATCAACTGGTCTATCCGAGGCAGTGGGAAACAGTCCTTCGGGCATGCATCGTTGAGGTTGGTGTAGTCAACGCACACTCGGAACTTACCCGTCTTCTTCTTCATCACCACGGTGTTGGCAAGCCAGGTCGGATAATGGACTTCGCGAATGGCCTCGGCATCTATCAGTCGGTCTACCTCCTCTATAACTGCGTCGACGTGTGCCGCAGACGACCGCCTCGGCTTCTGGACGACCGGTTTCCTAGCCGGATTAACATTGAGGGAGTACGCTATGAAGTCCGGGGAGATGCTGGGCATCTCATAGGGCGTCCAAGCGAACACCTCAATGTTATCCTTGAGGAACTCACTAGCTCTTCCCGTTCGGCAGCCGACAGCCCAGAGCCGATCATGAAGTACCTGCTGCCGTCCTTGTTTACGGGAATCTTGATCAGTTCTTCCACCACCTTGTCTTTGGCTAGAGCGCCGACGTCTTCCAAGACCGGTGCGTCACCCTTCTCAACCCAGAGCACCTGCTTCATCTTCCCTTTCTTGTTTGGCCTTCGAGAAATGGCGTTGACAAAGCACCGTTTGGACTCCGTCTGATTCCCAATAACCGTCTCCTGGCGCCCGGATACGCCGATAAAACGAACCCGCTGATGGAGGGTGGATGCCACGGCCCCCATGCCGTGGAGCCACCCCTGCCCAAAATGACGTTTTAGGGGCTTGGGAAATCGACGACCGTGAACTCGACATTCATGACGACGGACCCGGCCCAAACCGGGAGTGTGGTATTGCCGAGGGGCCAGATCGGGGACCCGGCGAAGCCGACTAAGGGGAACTCGGGAGGGACGATGCGGTCCTTATCCAGGCCCATGGTCTTGAAGGTTCGGTAGTAAAGCACGTCGGCCGAGCTGCCCTGGTCAATTAGGATCCGTTGGACCGGCCTACCCCCGACAGTCGCCTCGATTACCAACGCGTCATCGTGCGGCAACTGGATACCGTCCAAGTCCGCTTCAGTAAACGAGATCGCCCAAGGTACCATAGCTTCCTGGAACTTGCGCTTCGTAGTCTGCCCGACTGACATCACCCGCCCCGCGACCGAAGTTCGATAGAGCTCGACGCGAAGCTGTTCGACCCGGCGCTGGGTTGCCGAGCCGTGGATAACCGTTATCCGCTCCTCTTGTGCCGGGTGTGTCACCTGCGTCCTTTGAACCATGGGAGTTTTCTCCCGATCGATCCACTCTTCCATCCTCCCTTCGTTCACCAAACGCTCGAGGTGAGCTTTAAACGGTCGACACGAGGTCATATAGTGTCCCTGCTCGCCGTGGTAGGTACACTTGACATAATGCCGTGGTTCCCTCCCGTCGTCCGTCCCCATCCTCTCCTCGGGGAACTCGAACCAACGCTTCTGAGCCATCGGCTCCAGAAGCTTGTAAATAGGCTCCTTGAAGACCGTGGTTTCGGCCACGAAGTCCCGCTCGGGTGGCCGAGGTCTCTCCCAAGCCCTCCTGCCTCCGCTCCGATCCCCGTTCCCTCGATCGCGGTCGATCTCTTCTCGGTTGCCCCCTGTGCCACCTTTCTTAACGCTGTTGACCTGTTTCAATTCCTTCGAAATGGCCTTCCCTGCTCAGTTGACCATGGCCTCCTCCAGTTCCCAGAACCTTTCCACCGTCCACATGAGTTCTGTCATGTTGGCCGGGGGCCGCAGCATCAGATCTTTAAAAAGATCCGACTTCTCGTGTAAGCCGAACTTGAAGGACGTGGCAGCGATCCGTGGGTCACAGTTTTCGATTGCGTTGTACACTTCCCAGTAACAGCTAATGTAGGCCTTGAGGCTCTCGTCGTGTTTCCTCCTCAGGTTGAACAGAGCGTCGATCGTCTTCGGCTGCACGTTGCCTGTGACAAATCGCGACGTGAACGCCCTCTCCAGCTCGTCGAAAGACCCGAGTGCCCCCGGGGCCTGCTGCCCGTACCAGCTCAACGCGGTGCCATGAAGGCTCATGGCAAAGGTCTTGCACATAATGTCGTCATTGTAGCCGTAGAGCCCTGTGATAGGCGCGCAAAATGCATGAATTTAAGCGCCTAAGTAGGGAAGAATGAGCGCGTTAGACGTGCGATTAATCCTCATTTTCCATTTAATTCGTGCACGTGGTTGGATTTTGTGTTTGTGCTTA
>JAXBDA010006940.1:0-19121 GCA_036023075.1 Gaultheria prostrata
CAGGGGTGAAGGTTGGCTTTTATAGAGGGAGGGTAGGAGGGAAAATGGAGAGAGAAAAATGGGTTTTGATTTTCAAATGGGAAATTAGGGGTAGTTTAGGAGTAGTCTTAGGGTGATGGTAGAGTGTATTATACGTATAGGAATCGTAGAAGATTATCCCAGATGCTCCCATGCAAGGAAATCTCATGATTAGATGCTCTGCAGAATTGCAGACTGGACCAGAGTTGAGCGCTCAAAGCCATGGGATTGAGCGCTCAAGGTGTTTTTCAGTGATTGAGCGCTCAAGGCCTCAAGCTTGAGCGCTCAAGGTCCTTGGTGGCTTTATTTGGTTGGATGGTTGTTTTGACTTGCCAGGTGGTGTTAGGTTGATTGGTGCAAGTTCAAGTCCCTTTTCACGAGCCTTTGGGTAACCATGATTGGTCTGTTTCATCATCTGGAGTGCCCGAGTTCATTCCGGGTTCAAAATTTGGGTGTCTACTTGTATCTCTCTCTCTCTCTTCCACACCACACATATAACACACACACACCCATTTAATTACACTTTTGGTCCAATCGTTACATGTGTAAATCAATTTAACCCCTATGTCATAAATAACAGATTACACATCATTACTTAGTCAATTTCATCATTTCTCATCATTCCTCACATTACCCCATTGTTATTTACGAAAAATAAATATGAATTTCCAGGTCTTCACAGTTTCTTAAAATGGAAACTTTCTATATGCATGCAGGACACGACATGAATTGGGAAACTTTCCTAAAATAGAAACTTTCTAAATATGGAAGCTATATGCATGCTGCTACTTATGGAAAGACCATAAGGGCGTGACAACTAATTAATCATGCAATATGCAGATGCAGGGGTAAAACGGTAATTCGACAAGCTGGGGACAAACATGCAGCATAACGACTGCAAACTGACGGTACTCATGTAGTAATGCGGACAGCGTAACGACAGGGGGTAGGAGCATAAATATGCATGCAGACAGAGTAACAACCTAAGATGCGGGCTTTTCGAGTATCCGGACCGGCAGCATAACAATTGTATGTTACGTGCGGGGTTCCACTCGGACAAAGTATCAACTGTGCTGGTAATTAAATCATGCGTGCATATTAATTACGTGCGAATGTGTGCATGCAGAACAATAATTAAACTACTTTAATCATGCGAGGGCAAGATGGTAATTTCACATGCTAAAAATATTTAAACGTTTAATTAAAAAAAAACAATCCTAAATTATGCATGAACTAAGCATAAATAAATAAACCCTAAACATGCTTGCATGAATAAAACAAAACAAAACTAAAACAAATAAACAAAATTAATTAATCTAAACTAATTAGACTAATTAAATTAAACAAAAATAAACAAAACTATTTAAATTAAACTAAACAAATAAATATAATTAATTAAACTAAACTAAACTATAAAGAAACTAAAAAAAGGAAACATACCTTGACTGAGCCGGTCGCCCTCAGGAAACAACCGAACTAAACTGGACCGTCTCCACTGAGACAGCCTTGATGCTCGACCTCTCTCCGGCAGCCTTCCGGCGTAGAAGAGAAAAAGAAACTAACCGAACTACTCCAAAGTTGGACCAAGATTTAATCTTAATCCAGAGGAGTTTACACTATACTTGCTAAGAGGTTTTACAAGTGTTTTCGGGATGCTTGAAACCTTAGGTGAAGGGGGGTATATATAGGCTCATTCCAGGTGGAAAAAGGATTTGTTAGGCGATGTGGGACGACCAAAATATGCATTTTTCGTGCCCAGAGGCGGTGGCACGTAAATCTAGAACGTTCCAGCAGAAAAAGGAATTTTTTGGGTAAGGCCGGACCGGCCCTGGGCTAGAGCCGGACCGGCTCTGGTCTTGGTACGGGCTGTGCTGGTTCGGGTCGGGTTAGGGTACGTTCTGGTCCGTTTTGACGCGTTCCAGGCTAATTTTTGGGCCAAAAACAGCGATAAATTGGGTTAAAATCAAGGTTTTTAGTGGATTAAAAATAAAATACTTTTGGGGAATAAAATAACTCAATATTTAAAAAGACACTCAGTCCGGAACTCGACAAAAATATTTATGGCAACTTCAACAAAAGGTTTTTCAAATATCCTTCAAAATCCGGACGCAAGGAAACGATGATAGGCTACCGTAAGAGATCTTTGCATCAAGTCCATCTTCTCGAAGCGGATAAAACCGTACCAATATGTTCATCATCGGGTGACGGCACAACCAAAGGGCCTAAGCGTTACAGACAGCCAAGGTGGGGTGTCTACAGATGCCCCTCTTTGGCAAAACTCGTGCCACAACCAGTGAGCACGAGTGCATGCCAAAGCCACAAACAACACATCTTGCAGGTGGGTCGTAATGCTTAGGCCACCCAAAACAAACAAAACCATAAACAATAACAACCAAAACTATAACAATATCATGCATATGGTCAAGCTCCTCAGAGCTGCCTACATATCTCTTTGAGAGAATCATACCAGCATAGTTCGTCGGGGCAATTTTCAAAACGCTTTAAACACATACATGGGTGAGAAATACATCTCAGATGATCCATGCATTCCACAAGACCAAAATCCTGCAAAAAAAATTTCAACAATATTCCTGGAATTTGGGGGTAAGCCACCATTCTACTCAGCAGGCTCCATCGTCCAATCGCTTTTCGAGGCCATTCGTACTTTTACCAGAAGCTTTCAACGCATTGTCTGTCTTTGGAGGTGCAAACTAAAAGGGGTAACCACTACGTGCCTTGAGCGATCCTGCAAAATGAATCTTCAACAACATTTCCTGGAATTTGGGGGTAAGCCACCATTTTACTCAGCAGGCTCCATCGCCTAAGTGCTTTTTGAGGCCATCGTTACTTTTACCAGAAGCTTTCAACGCATCGTCCGTTTCCAGAGACATACACTAAAATGGGAGTAAACATCACATGCTTTGAGAGCTTTCCACCTTCTCTCGTACTGAATTCGAAGTTTCACGAGCTTTGGGAACTTTCCCTCAGTGAATAGAAATCTTTTACATGCCTCAGGAGTTTTTCAGTTTCTCCTTTGGCGATCCAAATCCTTCGTGTGCCTCCGGAGTTTTCCAACTTCTCCTTTGGCGAGGCGAGCCTTAGGAACTTTCCCTTGGAGAGCCAAAACATTTACGTGCCTCAAGAGTTTTTCCAATCTTCTCTTTTGGCGAGCCAAAACAATTACGTGCCTTGGGAATTTTCCCTTTGCTAATCCAATACTTGACACTTCGCGTTCGGAACTTCCGACGATTCCGTTAGCAAATCCAATATGTGTGCCGAGAACTTCCAATGGTTCTGTTCGCAAATTCAATACGTGCGTCTTTCTTCTCCAAAATGTAAATCCTTACGCAAAAATATCCTTGGTACCTACTTCCTTGAAGATTCAGAGCCAAAACGGGATGAAACGGGATCAAACGGGGCGAGCCGGGACCCGACCCGGGGCAGAGCCGGTGGGCTCTAGCCCAAGGCCGATCCGGCCCTAGGGTGGACAGGCTTTGGGCATAAAAACATAAGGGGGGCAGATTCTTGGCACTCCCTCCCACTTTCAAACTCTCTCCAACATCTCCAAAACTCTTCCAAACATCCCCTTCTTCAATTCTTTCAAACTTCCGCACAAAAATGTATCACTTCGACGCGCCATACTCCGATGAGGAGGAGGAAACACCCTCCAACTTCCAACACAAATTCCCTCAACAAGGATTCATATACATGGGCAATTTCAACAATGGTCATCTTCTAAAAAATGTCCAATCTCATCTTTCGGTTGATCCTTACACACAAACGGTATGCAATTCTTCCATATTCTCATGCAATAAACACATTATGCAATACCTACATGCTTATGTGTGCTTGTGTGTGCTCACATTGATCACAATTCATGCCATTCTCTTTCAAAATTTCCTAAAACAAAGGGTGCACACAAGGTGTTTGACAAAATGCTTGAATGAGTTCCTTAGTTTAGGATGCTTTCAATGCTTATATCAAACGAACCTCTATGACTTGCATAATGTTTCTACATGCTCGGGCAACATTCTCATGATCAAATGTGTAGAGGGTGGATTTCACGTATCTCGATAGTTCTTCTAGATCTGCAAAACAAAGAACGATTAGAGCACCTTTGCCCTTGTTGGCAAAGGCCCTCTGATGCTTAAGTTAGTATGGATATACTAAATAAGCTAAGAGCAATGCGTATAACAATGAGTTACAGCGTACCTTTCTGCATGGATTAGACGCCTTATTTATAGATGTAGGTTTACTTGTCGATCAAGGGTCCTCGTTGCCCTAGTTTCCTTATCACGTTAGGAAACCTTTCCTAATAGGACTCGTCCTATTAGGCTTAAGTACATGATGAGAGGTTCCCCCGGTGTTGGTGGCATGAGCACCGGAGGGTTCTGAAGATAGCTTTTGATGGCTTCGAAAGCTTGCTGGCATTTGTCGTCCCATTTGAATGGCATGCCCTTCTTGAGTAATTGAAACATCAGCTCGCAAGTTGAGGTCAACTTGGCGATGAATCTGCTGATGAATTGAATTTTCCCGAGAAAACTTCGCACCTCCTTTTCTGTCCGGGGTGGTTCCATTTCGAGAATAGCCTTGATTTTGGAAGGATCTATCTCAATGCCTCGCGTGGTGATCATGAATCCCAACATCTTTCCAGCCGTAACTCCAAATGTACACTTCTCAGGATTGAGACGCAACCGGTACTTTTGAATCCTTTCAAAGAATTTCCTAAGTGCGGGTAAGTGCCCTTCTCTTTCTTTGGCCTTGACAATGATGTCATTAACGTAGACCTCAACTTCCTTGTGAATCATGTCATGCAATAACGTCGTGGCTGCCCTCTGATAGGTTGACCCGGCGTTTTTCAATCCGAAGGGCATGACCCTGTAACAATAAGTGCCCCACTCTGTGGTGAAAGTAGTCTTCTCGCGGTCTTCGGGAGCCATGAGAATCTGGTTGTCTCCAGAGAAACCATCCATGAAAGAAAGGAGTGCGTGTCCGGCGGTGTTGTCCACAAGTATGTCTATGTGGGGCAGCGGGAAATCGTCCTTAGGACTGGCCTTGTTCAGATCCCTGAAGTCTACGCAGACCCGAATTTTTCCGTTCTTCTTGGGAACCGGAACAATGTTTGCAACCCACTGAGGGTATTCTGTTACCATCAGGAACCCGACGTCTATCTGCCTCTGAATTTCTTTCTTGATTTCTAGCACCCAATCTGGCCTCATTTTCCTCAGCTTCTGCTTGACGGGTTTTGCATCTGGATAAAGCGGGATTCGATGCTCCACAATTTCCGGGTCGATACCAGGCATATCGGCGTGTGACCATGCAAAAAAGTCCTCGAATTCTTTCAGGAGATCCGAGTGGGCTTTGAACTCTTCAGGAGATAATCCGGAACCAATTTGAACCATTCGCGGATTGTTTTCGTTTTTCAAGTTTATAGAAACAATTTCTTCTTTTAGAGGCTGAGCATGCCTTTCGTCTTCCCTTTTGATTAGAGATTTAAGTTCTTCCGGAATTTCTTCCTCGAATTCGATCCCTTCATCGTCGGGGTCAACACAATTTATTTCGAACACAGCAAGATAAGCAAAGTCTATTTTATTGATAGCAAATGCGGGGGCCCCAGGGGCGTGATACATGAGAGTGGACTCAAACTGGAAAGAAAAGTGGTGACGCAGGGGAATGACAGATACATGTTTGGGTTCAGACTCAGACTCGGAGTCAGTGCTAAACTCAGTGCTAGACTCAAATTCAGTGTTAATGTAAGTGATTCTAGGTACAAAAGTGCAATTTTTATAAACACCATTGGCATCCACAATGAGTGTAGTGACATCTCCAAGGGCATCCTGGCTCAGCATCATCAGCTCTACCTCCTCGGCAAGCTCCAAATCAGGCTTTAAATCAGACAGCATCGCAGCAGGCCCGCCTTCTCCTGTACCTATCAGGCTTTCCTCCCCGAACAGCGATTGGAGATTCCCTGAGTCAAGAGTTTCGATCCAGTCAACTTGGAGTGCCTTAACCAGTTCTTCCCTCTTCTCAGCTTCATCGTCACTGTCCCAAGTGTCGTTTGCAAAGATCTCAAACCCTGGAAGCTTGGTATTTGTTTCCATATCCCAGAACGGCTCTGGTTTTCCCTGGTAGATAGCTTCTGGAGCTTTCACAAATTGAATGGGCTTCTTTTTGGTACCCGTCTGCACCTTCTTTCCTTTCTTTGATTCGTTGTCAACAGATTCATAACCGAGACCGAAGCGGTGGTTATTCATCGAAAACTTGGGGAATTCAGCCATCCCCTGGTTATTCAGACCTAACCCCAAGCCGGGTAGGTACTCCATCTTTCTCATTATCTCTAGAGCAGTAGAGCTCATCGAGAAGTCTTCATCCATTTTGATAGTAAGAACTGACCCAGAAGTGTCGAAGGAGAAACCACCGAGGGCGACGTCTTCTTCTCCGTGAGCAATCTCCAGCAATGGTGCGTTGTCGGGGACATGGGGACGGATCCCTGAATCTCCGTGAATAGTTAAAGTTCCCGTAGCCAGTGCGAGTTGGACTTTTTGGTGTAAGGAAGAAGGTACTGCCATGATATCTGATCGATGGAGCCAAGGCCTGCCTAGCAGCAGGTTAAAGGATGATGGAATGTCGAGCACATGGAACTCGATGTCTGTTTTGAAGTTTTCAATGATTACTTCAATCTGGATGATTCCAGCCACGTCTCTGTGCGTGTTGTCATATGCGCGCACGCCGAGGTTGGATGGCTGAAAGTCTTTGTTCTTGAAACCAAGACAGTAGGCTGTCCGTAGGGGACACACATTCAGTGCGGATCCGTTGTCGAGCAAGAAGACTGGGACCCATTTTCCCATGCATTTCAGGGTGATGTGCAGGGGTTTGTTGTGACCGGCTCCCTCTGGGGGTAAGTCCTTTTCAGTGAAGGTGACAACGTGCTTGGCATTAGCAGGGGTAAGCAGGGCTACCATGGTTTCTGGAGGGATATCTGGTGGTACTTCCATGTTGGACAGAGTTTTGATCAGTTTCTGACGATGTTCCCTGGATGAGGAGAGTAATCCCCAGATTGAGACTGATGCTGGAGTTCTTTCAAGCTGCCGTTGGACTAGTTCTTCCGCGGTTGCTCGGTTCCTTTGAGGTGGCTGAGTAGTGACTTCGGGTTCAACCGGAGTCGAGTTTTCTTGAACGGGCTCGTCCCAAATGAATTCCTCTGGCCGAATTCTGTGTGGAATGTTTCCCCGAAGATTGGCTGGTTGATAGATTCGACCGCTTCTTGTCACCCTGTTGACGGTGTCTTCCCAAAGTTGCTGGTTTTCGCCCCAGAAATCCGCAAATCCTTCGCCGATTTTGCGCTTACCCGCCCTGATAGCTTCCCTTTTCTGTTCATGAGTATGATCTTCAGACCATAAGTCAATCAAATTGTCTAGAGTTTCCTGACTGTTGATCTTAACTGCTTCCAATTTTGCTTGCAGATCGGCTATCTCTGAATCTTGCCAGAAAGACTGGTCAAGCATGGATTTATTGACTGTCCACACTTCGTCGTTGCCGACTCGGATGTCAACAACTTCATCTTTGTTCTGCGTGGCTGTCTGTGGACCAGTGCTGAGAACTGATATGTGGGAGTTATGCAAAAAGGGGCGCGGATGGTCGCGGCAGAGACTCGCCGATGATGTATGCTTGGGGGAGCCAATTTTGATCACTGAAGACGGTCTCGATGGCTTGAGGAAGTTGAGACAGCGAGGAGCTGTTTGAGAGGTCGTGATGGACCTCTTCGTTTCTAGAGCTGACATGATTTTCAGATTGCCCAAACAAGGTTGGGAGTGAAATTGTATCCAAAGGGTCAGCACAGGTTGCTGCTTCTTCGACTTTACTGATACCGAAGCTTTCCGGTATGTGAACAGATGGCCTGTCGTATAATTCTGAGACAATGTACTGGCTCGGGTCCCAAGAGACTAGCAAAGAATAGAACAATGCTTGCTGGGAATCCTCCCACTCCTGGTCGCTCATGGCCCATTCTCCTTGTTTTGCGAGGTCACCCCATTTTAGTTTGGGCTCCCGTTCAAAATTTCCAATGGCATGGATTTCCAGATTTTCCGGTATTATGACAAAGGGTCTTGATTTTGTTACCGGCACAATGTACAGGCTGGGATTGAACTGATGAAGGCCAGGGCCTTTTAAAGTGGGCCTTTTAAAGTGGAGCTGAAGGATATTTGGTTGATTTGGATATTCTATTTATGGTCAGGCAAGGGATTGGAAATAGTGTTGGGCTTTTGCTTGGGAATTGGAATGGTTCCGTCATCAACAAGGTCTTGGACTATGTGTTTGAGACGGATACAGTTGTTGGTATGATGGCCTGACATTTGGTGGTAGGCGCAGTAGACATTGGGATTGAGGTTTGAGGAAATGACCTTGGGTGGATCAAGAGGCTTGATGGAATTTTTCTCAAGGAGCTTTTTATAGACTGTGGTAAGAGGGAAAGGGAATTGGTAGAATTCTCTTTTTGGCTGGGATGTATTTTGGAGAGGCCGTGGCTGGGCGGCTATTTGGTTAACTGGCTCGATTTTGACTGGTCTAGGATTGGAGGAATTGGCTTGAGTTTGGTGATAGGTATTGGGTCCGAACAGGGTATTACTGTTACCGGAGTAAACTCGTTTGGGCCGAGAAGCTGACTCACCTTTGTCAAATATGCCAGTGCGGATTGCGTCTTCGACGGCAAGGCCGGCTTCATAAAAGGTTTTGAAGTCGACGGAGGTCTGAAAGACCACCAAGTGTTTTGCAAAGTCTGGCTCCAAATTCCGGGTGATGATCCTCATCTGCTCTTTCACTGAGGGTCTATCTATCATCTGGGAAGCTTTCCCCCTCCAGCATTTGACAAAGTCGGCAAAAGATTCGGTCTTTCCCATCTTCGTGGATTCTAACTCCCGAATGGTCATCTCCAGCTGGATGTTGTAGTTGTACTGAGCCACAAAGGCTGCCCCAATATCTTCCCAAGTCTTTTTCTTGGAATTGTCCAAGTTCAGAAACCAACGGAGTGCAGGCCCCGTCAGAGTTTGCTGGAACATCTGAGCCATGGCATTTTTCTCCACATCATACATGGATACGGTACCCACATATGTTTGCAAGTGTGCTTTTGGATCGCCGCTCCCATCAAATTTGTCCCAGTCAATTGGCTTGAATTTGTCAGGCAGCTTGGCATCGGGGAATAGGCAGAGTTTTTCCATGTCAATACCCGTAGCTGCAATCTTTTCCTGTTTCTGGACTGATTCCTCCAGTTTGGCTACCTTAGCCATCATAGTTTCCATCCCAGAATTTGATGATTCTCCCGACAGACGGGAGGCCACATCTTGAATCATGATCATCATCTGAGCCATTTGCTGGCTGTTGGTGTCTCGTTGATCTTCCAAGGCTTCCTTGAGAATCTGAACTTCGGTTTTCTCTGATTATTCTGTAGTCTTAGCCATAACTGGAAGGCTAGTTGATTGTTCTGCTCTTGACTCAGTTCGAATTAATCGTTGTTGGGGAGTTCGAGCCCAACCAGGTGCAGGAGTATTCTTGTTTTTGCCAATGGTTATGTACTGATGGTATGAACAGAGTGAATTAAATGATGCTGTATATGCAACCTATTTACATGAATGAAATGCTATGCTGAATATGTTCAAGATTTTTGAAAACAACGGCCGGACCGTGGTTGCCTACGTATCCCCGTGGAGAGGAATCAGGCCGTAACGTAGTTCGGGACTGCAATTTTAGGCTCTGAAGCTTTTTGAAGAAAAGATGTCTTTTTCCATTGAAGTGGCACCGCGGGGGTGGTACAAACGAGTTCCGGTAGACGGAAGGAGCGTCACTGCAGGAGTGATACAAAAGAGTTCCGGTAGACGGAACAACAGACTCGATAAGCAAAGTACTGGCTATTACAGACACGATAATTAGCCAATACTGAAAACAACAACAGACTCGATAAGCAACTGCAACAGACAGCATTCAAACTGGGCAACTGATGCTGGCTTAATTCCAAAAGGCCCTGGATGGCTTGATAAGATCCGGTGGCTGGCACACTTTCATTTGTTCAAATTGCCTTTTCATGGGATAGGATGAGTTGGAGTAACTGGGCTGGATGATGAACTGGCTTCACCAACTTTCTTCTTCCCTTTGCGGGCCCTAGCTTTTTCTTCTTCCTGCTGTTTCTCCCAGGCATACTGTTCTTCAAGCTGTTTGGGTGACATGCCATCGTTGTTACGGAGGCATTCTTCATAGCATTCATCACAGTCACAAACATCCCAGTATTTGTGACCAGTGACTAGGTCAGCAAAGTAGTACACAGGTTTTCCCTCCTCGTCGAGGTATTTGACTGGAGGCCTGACACCGAAGTCGCCGTCTTCCTCATACATGACGGTGATTTTGTCTGGAAGCACTCTTGGACTGCTATCCGGGGTAACGTAGAATTTCCAGCCTGAGTGGCTGTCAATGTCATCCCACTGGTTGGGTACATCTGATGGCTTGAGTTCGGGGACTGGATCAACCCGTTTGTAGAGCTTTTCACCCTCAAGGGTCTTTAGTTTAGGCTTGCATTCTTCCATAACCCAGGTAGGAGCGTTGTGGTGAGTGGTGAAGGTAGACTTGAGTCTTTTGTTGCTTGACTGGCCAGCCATTGTTCTGATAAAAGAATACTAATTTCACTTTTGGAAAAAGGCAAGGCCTAATTGCAGTGATTTTTGAAAAACAGGGTTTGAAATGTTCAGCATAATCAGAGATTGTTGGGGCAATCTTCAGGTGAGTGAAGTGATAGCCTAGGGCCAAACGAATGTGAGTATGCATGCGAAATGATGAGCAGTATATACAAAAGCGGTAAGCGGGTAGCATGATATGTGCAAAAAAACGGTAAACAGGTAGCATGCTGACAGGATATGGAAGAGCGGTAAAACAAGTAGCAGGATATATCAGATAATCCTACCCTGTGGGTCCTGTCCTAGGTTGGAAAGTTCTACGGCTATTTATATACAGAGGCCGGTTTTGGTTTGAGGGGGTTCCCCAAACTAGAGCCAATATTTGCCTCCCCTTTGCACAGAATACTGACGTGGCAAGGGTAATAACGGCAGGCTGACTCATCATCGTCCAAGGTTGCCGAGAATCCTGGGATGTCCTAACACCAGCAGGCTGGGTAGGGTAACCAGGACGCAGCGGCCGGGCTAATAACCATGCACGTGCAATGCAAAAGTTTAACAATAAAATCTTTTCAAAAATCCCACAAATATTTTTCAAGCTTGGCTCGCTTTTTAAATTAATTAAAACTTTGAAATTCTACACAGGCAAACAACCGGGAAAGCTCCAGTCCGGATTGATCGGGCTCTCACCCTGACATCATTCCTTTCTTTGACAGCGCGAAGCATGTACGTTGTGTCAACCTTTCAAGGGTTGTTTTACAAGTGTAAAAATGTCAAAATAAAGATTAATTTAAAATATGTCGATCCCCAGCGGAGTCGCCATTTTGTGGACGGTCGGAAAAACCGGCCCACGCTTTTGTTGTGAAAAACGAGGCGAAATAAGGAAATAGAAAAATTTAGAGTCGCCACCCGGAATTTAATTTTTTGGAAAATGTTAGGTATCCGAGGAACCTGTTTAGAAAAATAATGACTCTTTTTTTTTGTGCCGCTGAAAATGGATTTGGTCTGCGAAAAATTGAGATTTGGGTTCAGGAGCCAGGTTACCCGCGGGGAAGGTTTTCTTTGAAAAATGCACCCCGCGTGCCCGGAATTTTCCGGTCTTTACAAAGTATTTGTGGGATTTTTATGAAAAGATTTCATTAAAAAAAACTTTGTTCACATAAACATTTTATAAATAAATAAAAGAGAAATGACATATTAAAGAAACAAATGATGATAATAAATCACATAAGAGACAAATTGGTATGAAATATTAAAGAGCAAGGACTAAACAGGAAGGATAGAAAACTAAAAGGGGTAATCTGTAATAAAAAGGTTTGTAAGTTTTCCCTGAAACAGAGCATTTAAATTTCAAACCAGAGCACGAAAATCCCATTTTGCCTCAGATGCCGTACGGCATCCAATATCGCATCGCACGGTGCACACCTGATACCGTACGGTGTCATTGCCCAGTATGCTTTCAAAAAAAATATGGTTTTCACCGATTGAAACAAGACTCTGTTTTTATTATAAAAAAATTCGTGATTTTTTATAATCGCAAAGAATTTTGAAAAATGGTTTTGGTAGATGAATGTACCTCGTCTTATGGGGGGTATCTCGTGACAATAGACAATATCACGACATACCCACCCGAGAGGCTCAAGCTTTATTGAGAAAAATTCCTTTTAAACTCGAGGAGGAGCTACTGAACTCTCCTCAAATCCAATGGAAATCCCCTCAGAAGATTAGCACTTCGATTTAAACACGAATTTATACCTCTGGGTTCGTACGGCAAGAGATCAAAAGGATCGGTTTGGAGACTGGAGATGGTTATTGAAAGCTATGGAAGCAAAGATTTGTGCGTATAGCTTTGGTTAGGAATGATTTTGACAGGGTAACGGGAGGATGAATGTGAGGATTTTCGGCTAGAAGTTCTCAGCAGGTTTTTTTTTTTTTGTGTGTCAATTCTGGCTCTTTAAACCGTTCGACGGAGGTAAGTATATATAGGCAACGAGTGCCGTACTCTCCCACGCGAAATGACGAGCTACAGTCGAGGTAGCGTATCACGCCATGGTTTCTGAGTTGCTGGAACGAACGCGGGAATCGCAGTGATGGGACAAAGGCACCGTGCGGTGTGTAAGGTGGTGTCGCACGGTGCAAAAGGGGATGCCGTGCGGTGTCAAGGGATTTTTAGGCCGTGCGATTTTGAGAAGAAAGCCGCACGGTTCAGGTAATCTTGGGTTTTTGGCTCTTTTGACCTGTTTGACCTGAGGGACCGTTCCGATGTATACTTTGTGTTCTTTCATCATCGGGGATGCACAAGTCATTAAAATTGGGGTGTCTACAGTTAACTTGTTGATTAAGGGTCTTCGTTGCCCTAGTTTCCTTATCACGTTAGGAAACCTTTCCTAATAGAATCTGTCCTATTAGGT
This sequence comes from Gaultheria prostrata, assembly GCA_036023075.1. Taxonomy (NCBI): domain Eukaryota; kingdom Viridiplantae; phylum Streptophyta; class Magnoliopsida; order Ericales; family Ericaceae; genus Gaultheria; species Gaultheria prostrata. Next base: position 13,082 of record JAXBDA010006940.1, read on the forward strand.
ACTGCCGTACCATCACACTGGTCTTCATAAAGCAATAGGACTTCTTTCCACATAGGGCTTGTTCCCATATGTACATGCAATCTGACTCCCATTAGGATTCCTCATTCCTTATCTGATATGGAATGCTCACGTCGTTGCCTTAATTTATGGGATACACCTCTTATCTCGTAGGAGAGTATTTAAGACTATTCCAGAACGTCTTACCGTTCTGTTAGTCTAATAGCGGTGCAGCCGTGATGCCATGTAGGACGGCTGCATTGTTACTGATCTGTAGACTCTAGGGCCGAACTATTCGTAGCTCAGTCTTGTCCTTGCACCTTATCGTGGTGCCACGGTTGATTACCTACTGCACACTTGGCTTTATTCGTAGCCTCTCTAGCTCGGCTCCCTTTTAGGGCACTCCCCCGTATTTGGGCCGAGCTAGGGCACCTTAGAGGGGATACGGATTTTACCCTCTACTTTTATCGGGACCGCAGATTCAGTTCATGCGTCTGAACTGGCTTGTTATCTGTTCAACCTAGTTTATCGGGACCGGAAATTCAGTTCATGCATCTGAACTGGCTTGTTATCGGTTCAACCTACTTTATCAGGACCCGAAATTCAGTTCATGCATCTGAACTGGTTGATAAATCTTGAACCTTCTCTAGATGCAGGAGCAATTGCTGAGGAAGTACTCTCCCGCTTCTGTCGGGGAAGATGGATTTTCGGGCTGTCAGCCGGCTTGACTTGTACTGGAAATTCTTAGACCCTCTTATGGGGAGCTTTCTTAGTTGTAAATGGGGAGATATGGTATCTCAAACTTCTCGGAACGCTCCTCTGAAGTAGGGTTCCCGACTGTCAAACATTATGAAAATGTCAGAATTTGGGGGGATCGGGCTTCGGGCCGTCGTCCGGTTAGTTTAGCAAAAATAAGAATAAACGCAGATCTTATGAGGAGCGATAAAAGGATATTTTTGGAAGTTGTCCAGGGCTTTCTCAGCTATTCCTGGGTTGGTTGGGCTCTTCTTGGCTCCGTTGGGTGCACTTTGCGCGAGAAATTGGCATGTGGGCCCCACCTGGGGCATTTCTATAATTTCTCAAGGAGGGGGCCCCACTTGTCTTGTGGTTGATGAGATTTTTGAATGACTTTGTCGATTCGGAGGGAAACTATGTACGAATCTTGTTGAAAATGACGTTTCCGGGTGCTCTGGGGGCCGAAATGTCATTTGTTGAAGTAATGGGGCTTTATGGGAGAGTGGAATAGGGGATGGAGCCTATAGAATAGGCACCAATCATCCCTATATATGTACCAAGGCTGATCTTCATTCTTCAGTTGTGAACTCTTGGTCGTACTGGACTAGTTTAAGAGTTTCTTGGTATTTTGAGAGTTCTAGGGTCGTCTCAAGAATTCTTCGGTCGTTCTAGACCGACTTGTGAGCTTCGGCGAGTCTTGGCCGGGAGATATTTCAAGTGTTGGAGTTATTCAGAGTGGGCCCTCTTCACCTCTTTCCGTCAGTTTTCAAGGTTAACTCTTGATCGTCTCTTTGTTCGGTACGCTTTTCCCTTGGATTTCCGCACCGTCTTTTTGCATAGATTTCTTTATTCCCTGCATGGTTAAGGACTTGCAACAACATGTCATACATAAAGTAAATGTCGCCATTGTTTAATTTCGTCGAGTCTAGGCTCATGATTGAAACCAATGGGTTTTGAACGGGAGCAAGCCAACGGCCCCCCCGGATGTAAACATTGAGTCATGGCACGACACCTATGAGCACACCAAGGGTTAGGCATAGCATTTTTGAAAAATTGTTTTTCAAAGAATGAGGGCCTTTTGGCCAAATTTTGGAAGACGGGTCCAGGCCCGAAAGATGCAAATGGTTTTTCCGACAAGGGGAAGTTTAAAACCACATATGTTTGTATTTAGGAAAAGAAGGTCCTTCTAGCAAAAAGACATATCTCTTCTTTTACAAGGGTAAAACTCCGGTGTATCATCCGAGACATAAAGATGGATTTTAAATACAGTCTGGCCGGCTACCGGGATTTTTCAAAGTTTTTCAAAAGTGGGGGCCTCCTAATGGGCGAATTGGGAACTTCCCGGGTTTTCATGCAAGCTATCCATAGGCAAAGACTTGAGGATCATGCATATTAGATATGAAAGAGAAGACTAAGCGGGTCCCATGCCTCATGCAAAGTCTAGACAGTAGAATGCTTAATGAACACAGGATCCAAGGGAACGTACCCCCTTTAGTAGCATTTTACCTGTCATGAGATGTGTAGATATGTTTTGAAAATAGCTTCTGTCATGAAACGAAGGTCTTCGTTCATGGATATTCTTTTATGTCGGGGGAAGGAACGTCCCGACTTGACTTAGTCCCTTTCTGACGAAGGGGCAGGGTCTAGTAGCTTTCCTTCTCAAGGGGAAACACTCTCGTCGAGTGGTTTTGACTTTTGTTCTGACGATCCCGAGCCATCGGAGGCTTGCTTTGAAACGGGAAGGGTTGATCCCTTGGCAAAGAAGCTGAAATCAGTTGTGGAGAACGACGATGTTGATTCGTTGGATGCTGAAGATGATTCAAGGTGGTCACTGTCAAATGGGCCCGCCGGGGTAGAACCACATTTTAGGATTTTGATAAGACAAAGTGGGCGTGCTACGGCGCCAAGCTGCAGGAAGTGAGCTGGGGAATCTACCCGACAAGTTCAAATCCAGTTTCCTGAAGGATTTACAGTACCATCCTTCAGTCTATGCACGTCTTTGAGGGGATGAGGCTCCGCCAATCGAAGAGGTTAAATTGCGAAGAGGTTGGTACAACTTTCTTGGACGCCTCCCTTTTGTTCATGATGTTTACAAGATTTTTCATGAGGAAACTGGTTTTGACTTTTTCCTCCAGATCAAACTTTCGAAGCTTTCGAGGATTATGACCCATGCTTTGACTGAGCGTTGGTTTTCTGAAACTAAAACCTTTCACTTTCCTTCGTTCGAGCTTGGCCCCACCCCTTTGGATTGGTACATGGTGACTGGACTACGCTTTTGGCGGCGAGTTGATTATAGTTGAAAAGTGCGAGTTGATTATAGTTGAAAAGTGTGAAAGAAGGCATGCGGTGAAGTTGTGCGGCTTCTGGCCCAATGATTTTCATGGCAATAGAATTAAGACTTTGACGCTCTGGCTGGGCGATAGCTATTATCTAGACGAGCCCTGGTCTCGTGCTGAGTTTTCCCGAAAGTGCCGCCATTTGTTGCTTCTTTTGCTGGTGGGGTTTTTCCCGACGGATAATGCCACTTTCTCCTGTGATGTAGTGAGCGTTGTAGAAAATTTGGGGAAGCTTTCGACCTACAATTGGGGAAGCTTCACTTTCTCCTCTTTTCTAAGAGGGATGAGGATTCGTGTATCCAGGCCTACCGGGTCTATGCTTGGACCGGTTCAGTTCTTGGCATTCTGGTTCTGGGAATATGCGAACGTGGGAAGACCTCGCCTTTCCTTCGCACCGCCTACCGTATTCCCGAGAGTGTCTCGCTGGTGCAAAGCCTGGTTGGATAGGAAGAGTAATGATTTCATCGGCATGCGGTATGCTTTGGATCGTCTATCCGTGGCTGATGTTTCCTGGGGACTGTACTTTGAATTTCTGGTCCGGATTCAGAGGCGTTCAGTCAAGCTCTCCGCCTGTCTGAGAGGAGGTTTTGCTTCTCCGGTATGTCTACCTGGGAGATGTTTATGGGCGAGAGATGCACTCGCCAAGCTACAGGTGCCTTCTGGGCTCCTTTTATTCCACCAGCCATTACCTTTGGGCTGGTAGATTCTTTGGCTAACTTCCTCCGTGAGTTTAACATTCCTGTGGAGGGTATGACGTTGACCAGCTTCTTTCAGCCGGAGGAGGGCTATGAAAACTGGTTCAGAAGTGTTTCCATAGGTGTCTTTCTGCTTCTTCCTTGGAGGCTGCCCATGCGGCCTCTCTGAGGGTGTTGTATATGGGGGTTGTTGCTCGAGGGGACCATCTTGAGGCCTCGCTGGTAAGCCATGTCTCTCATACTTCTTTGCTTTTATTGTTTCTCCATTTCTGTATTGGTTCTGAATTCTTTGCATTTGTGCAGGCATCAGAGCAAAACTGCAGATTCAGCTTATCTGAGCTAGGTATTCCAGAGGACACGGTCTGGTTTGATGATTAAGAGTCTTGCCTACAATTCTTGTTAGCAGGACGAGAGTCGCATATATATATATATATATATATATTCCAGATTTCTGCTTTCATCATGTATTTGTATCATGCTCTTATCATGTAACATATTATCTATGCTAAGGAATAAAACCATGCTTTGGATTTGAATATTGGTGCATACCTACGTAGTTGGATTAATACCTTCTTTTTGTTTAGTCTTCAGACATTCAGAATCATGCTTTCAGAGAGAGAGAGAGGGGTCTTCTTTTGAGACGGTTTGAGAGCTTCTCTTCAACTGAGAAGGATACTTTTAGATCATGGTGGGGAGAATTGGACCAGCTTCTTTGGGTTCAAGTTCCTCCCTTTTTCTCGGCCATGGTTAGCCGGTATTGGATTCCCCACTGCTGCTTGTTTCGCGTGGGTGATGTAGAGGTGACTCCTATTTCTGAGGAGTATCAGGGCTTGTTGCGCCTTCAGCAGCCGCTGGATGCTGCTGTTTCTTCGATTCCGACCACAAGGAAAGGGGTTCTGGAGGCATTTCTTGGATTGGAAAGGGAAAGATCCGGCTTACTCGGTGGCGGCTCTTTTCTTCTGGATTTCTAGTATGTCTTCGATATTCATGCCGAGGCGCCGTCTTTGGCAATTCCCTGCTCTCGGGCAAAGCTTTATACTTTCGCCCTTCTTATGTTGAGTCGCATGGTTCTCCCTCATCGGGATGGAAAGATAGATGGACTGCTTGCTTTTGTCTGTGAAAGTCTGAAAGTTGGGGGATCGATTGTCCCGATGATTCTGGCGAATACATACCATGGGCTGTCCACCTTGTACTTTGATTCTCAGGCCCACTTTGGAGGGTGCGCTGAGTTGCTGTTCCTGTGGGTGATCTCGCATTGGTTCGGATCTCCTAGGTCTGCTTGGTTTGGTTATTCATCCACGAGCTCCCTCTTGTCATCTAGGGTCATGGACGTGCTTCCTTCTTCAGAGGGTGCCTCGACTGCCAAATTCGGGGGAGTTACTTCTGATTCCTTCTCCCGGTATTCTGGCTTATTTGAGTTGGGAACGGCCAAGGGTCCTGCTGCCGGCTTGGCCTTCATTCCGTTGGTTGGGTGGGGCTGCGTCCCCCCATGCTTTGTTAGCTGAGTCCTCAGACAGTTCGGCTTATCTCAGAGAATTCCCCCGCATAGCTCGACCGTAGGCTTCTATTACTTGTTCGACCCTGGTAATGAAGATCATTCGGTTCAGATGTCGACATTCTCTTGGGGAATGAGAGTGGAATTCTCCGGTCATGCTTTCGGGATGCGGTTCCATGTTAATGCAACTTGATTGCATAGGAACAAAAAAAAGAACTACTCTAGTTCCATCAAAATTGGGTTTATTTAATTTTAGGCAAATTGTGGGCAAATATGCCTGTCCCTAAGGAGAGGCGAGGAAGGCTTGCACCACGGGTTCCCAATCTTTGTTAAAATTAGGGGCCCCTAATTTTTATAGGTTGTTATAATAGGTATGGAAAATAAGTCCATTATGCTGGCTAAATTACTAATTTTGTTGTTAAAAATGCAAGAAGCTAGAGTGCTATTTAGTGACACTTTTATATTTTTGAAATGATGACTAATTTCGATAATTTAATACACCTTATTACATTTTTATTTCGTTTTTGGATTAATTTACTGTTTATTTGGTTTGCTCGTAAGTAAGTGTATGTAAGGGGACCCTTCTTAAAATTCGCCTCTATCCAAATGCCACGGACAGCGCTAATATATCAAAATTACTACTGTAGGGAAGGTCAGCAGTTTTACTACATGACGACCCGACTCGGGTTTGACCTACCAATACCATGATGACAAGTGTCATCCGTCACTGTGTGACACATGGCACCTGTGCGCTGTATCAACCGCCATGGACCACTAAGCGC
>JAXBDA010006941.1:0-19116 GCA_036023075.1 Gaultheria prostrata
GCTCTCTCTCTCTCTCTGTATATATATATATATATATATTTCTCAGTGAGATCTCACCTCATAGGCTCATACCACCACGACCATGATGCCATGAGCCATAGCCGTCATTGCCACACCGACGTTGTCTACTCTCGATTTGTGCGTTTCACTCTCTAAATTGGTATGTTTCACTCTTTCAACTTGTAGATCTATAAATGTGTGTGTGTGTATACGTATATCTACATGTATGCGATTGCTTTCCAATTTCATCCCTCAACTCAACAGCTTAACTCTTTCTCTCTCTCACTCTCTCTCTCTCTCTCTCTCTCTCTCTCTCTCTCTCTCTCCTCCCATGGAGTCCAGATCCATTTCCCCTTCTCTCAGACGAACCAAATCGACCTCTAAACCGGACCAAACCAAACTTTTAAAACCGACTTCGGTTTCATGGTTCGCCTGAACCAAGTTTTCCCGGTTCACTCAAATATAACCAAGAACTGAACCGAACCGGTTTGAGCCCCAGAGAATAGCTTGTAGTCTGCTGCATCAGTCTTTGCGAATTTACCCATCGCAAAGGCTATATCTCCATAAGGAATATAAAACTCTAACAGAAGCAACACTATGCCAAATTAGTCTTTTTGCGGCATTTGAAAAACGCCGGAAAAACCATCAAAAATGCCGGAAATGAGCATTACCGGCATTTGTTGAGCATTACCGGCATTTATTACATATGCCGTCTACACACGTGTCATAAATGCTACAAATGCCGGGAAAAGTCGTCACAAATGCCGGGAAAGCTATTGCCTTATAAACAAAAATGGCGGCCACGTGTCACCCACGTGGCGCTTGCATGGCAGCCACGTGTCACCCCTTGTGGCACCTACGTGGCAGCCTCATCGTGCTTGCGTGTCGCCAACGTGGCGCTTGCGTGGCGTGCAACTTTTTGGAGAAAATGTTCTCCCCAAGGCTTGAACCCTTGACCTTTGGCTCGCGCGCGCGTGCTCTTACCAACTGCGCTAGCGCCTATGTTGTGTCACAACACATACAAAATAATATTTATATTATACGGTAGAATTTTTTAAAAAAAAAAAGACTTTTACCGGCATTTTCTAAAAAATGCCGGTAAAAGTTCTTTTGCTAGCATTAACAAAATGCCGGTAATATTTTCGCGGGAAATTCGACTTTTGCCGGCATTATTTTAAACAAATGTGGGTAAAAGTTATTTTTTTCCGGCATTAATTAAAATGCCGGAAATAAAAATGTCGGGAATGCCCCATTTTCTTGTAGTGAACCCACTTCGCACTCACAGAGGTGATCTTATCATTAAGAGTATCCTGTAATACCTCACTTGAGTTTTCAAGGTATAAGAATCATTAAAAGCAAAACTTATCCTAAACACATTGTAGGCATCACTATCGTATTATAGGGATGGGCAAGAGAATTAATCTCCTCAGTGATCCCAGCAAGAGTCACAATTTAACTATGTTGTCCCGTTGAACCTAGTTCTTGGAATCTCCAATCATCTAGGTTGAGTGTCCATTAAAGTGACTCTCTTTTAGTAGGCATTCGCCCTATTCCCCTTAATACCACTTGTCTCTTATCAAACCTCTTGGTAACGGATCCGTAATATTTCATATTTTGACATTGCACTCTAAATGAGAACAAATATTTACGGTTACTTGTCTACAACATAAATATTGAGTCTTATTGTTCTATATGATCCTCTATGTCATTTTTAACAACAGGTGGCTACCATATTGTAATTAATTACTGGCACAAAATTGAACCCCATTTGAACATTCTCTAAGAAATAGGCGTAGCCACTCTATTTACTAGCATTTGTGTTATGCAATGAATTGATCAGACTCCATTTTAGATCTTGCTACTCACTTATGAGGATTTCCAAAGTAGTGTTGCACTTCGATTGTAAAGACAAATCCACCTTTGGATACTAATTCTTGAAGTTAGATACAGGGGTGGGTGCTGTGCACCCGGGTGGTATGCATCATGCCGTGCACCCCTCGACCGTCTGATTATGTTTTGGACGGCCCGGATGCATTCGGTAATTTTAATTTAATTTTGATTTATTTTTACCAGTAAAAAATCAAAACACATCAAAGGCCGTTCAAAATATGATCGGACAGTTGAAGGGTGCACAACACGGTGCCTAAACTGTACTATCTTCTTCAGGTATAGTTGTATATCTTTTATAGTATAACACATAGTTAATGCTATGAAAAATTTGTTTATTGCATGCTCCCCAACAATCCCGAAAGTAATTCAAAATTCATCAAAAATAGGTTTCATCGTTTATGACATTCATAATGTCAAACCTCTCTATTCGTCTCTTGTGTTCCAAGAGACATTAGTAGGCAACAACCCCACATTGAGAAACTACTCTATATCGAGTAATCTTTACTGAATTTTCCACGATTTTGTGCTACTTGCCGCATGCATTTTGTGTAACCTTTCAGTCTCCAATGCGATATCATATAATGACTGCAAAAGTCATACAAATTTAACATACATTTATGGAAAATACCTCTTCCCCACAATTATGTGATAATCTACAAGTTATTCACGTGCATAATCACAATAGTTTAACCTGATTAGTGTCAACACCATTAACTCGTTTATTACTCGATATATATGTGTAACACTTTTTGGTACTCCATCTGTTACTATAAGAGACTACCATTTTATCTCTTCAATTCTAAGAGCTCCCCGCTCATTACCGGATCTCACGATGGTACCGGAAGCTTGTCGCTTCTTAATAACAAACTACCAAAAATAAAAATATATCATTATGACGAAAAACGCGTTCGTCTACGGTGAACAAATGTAGCTTGAAAAGACACGATTTCAAATCATGTCAATTCACTTTCATACACTAAATAAAATATTCTATCTCAATATTTTCCAACATTGATTTCACTTGAAGTCAAGCCTGTAATTCCAAGTTTGATCAAATCCACACAATGCATTTGATTGACAATATTTGATGTAAACTTTTCGAACTTACAACTAACTAAAATAAAATTTGTATCTATATTTAATGTTATGCACGTACAAATTGGGACGGAGCTAGGATTTTAACATGAAAACAACATGACTATGATGGAGAATCAAATGAAATATTGGAAGTACAATAAAAGAAATATTTGGTGGAAAAAGATTAACAACGATAACCGGATCTTTAATCGAATGCACAAGCCTCGATCTCACTTACTGTAATTGTAGGTCATGTTCGAGTGAATGGTAGGTCATGTACGATTATAATGGAGACCAAATAAATCTGTACGTAGATCAATGCACTCAAGTAAAGTCTTCACTAAAGGAATAGAGTTGTCAAAAACAAACTTAACTGAATCTTTTTATTATAAGCAAAAAGGCAATTTGGAGAAGGAGCACATTATTTTCTTTAGTCCTACAAATTGCATCTCAAGAATGTCTATTATTCTCTCCATCACTAGGACCCTAAAATCCTTATTTCTCTCTCTCTCTCTCTCTCTCTCATTATTTGTTGTCATCGTTGTTGTTGTTGTTGCTGCTGCACTGACGAAGCCAGTTGGAGAAGGCTTCGAGGGTGTTCATGTCAGCTCTGTAATGCTTCTGAGTGAATTCAAGAAGGGAAGGCCATGTGAAGTCTGGATATAACCTTGGGCTGGTGGTATTATTAACCAATTCATTTGGTGGAGTTACCACCTTGTCTGGCTTTGGACACAGAAAGAAGGCCATTGACTTCCTTGGAGCTTCACTATTGACCACAGCTCTGTGCAAGCAACTCTTGTAAATACCATTTGATAGCGCCTGAAATAATGCCGAAATTATCAGAACTTCCATGTACTCGATGCTAAAAATCAGTGGCAAATAATAATTAAAATTCCATGCCCATTGAATGCTTATCTGCAATATCAAATATCATAGAGGATTTAAGTGAAATTCTTCCTAACATGCACCAAATAATTTTAGTAGAGATAGTAGAACTGAGTCTTCGGGAATTGCTATCAAAAGTAGGAGGTCCATCGTGAGGTAGAGATTGTTAGGTACACATTGCCGTGGCTCCTTTTAATCGCTTTAAAAGTAGATTTAACTATGCGATGTCCGCTGTTATTAAAGATTTTAGTGAAACCTTCCTCAACTCTATTGATTGTTAGAGAGATAACAAAACTCAGTTTGAGAACAAAAACCATCATCAATAATGGTGATAAGCAATTGGAAAAATATTTATGGATAACTAGCGCTGTGTAAAAAAAAAAAAGGCACATATTTAACAATTTTAGACACTACCCACAAAAAAAAAATAGTGGAAAAAATGTGACTAGGAGGGAATTGGATCCTCTCCGGTCCTCAATTTGGACAAGACATGACAGTCTAAATCTGCATCCTCGATTGCTGCAATTTAATGATACAGATTTGCTCAAAGACTCTATACGGGAAAGAGCACATGAGCAAATCCGAACCCTTGAGTGTAACAATTATATGGTTCAGATTTGGACTATCCTATCTAGTCCAAAACTTAGACCGTAGAGAATCCAATCCCGAATATAAGTAATATGAAAGAACAGCAGTTATTCTCCGTGGACTCACCATGAAAGTGTCTCCAATGTTGACCACGAAAACTTGAGAATTGGGACGAATTATGTGCCATTTTCCATCAACAAACACTTCAAGCCCTGCGACGTTTTCTTGATGAAGAACAGTAAGGGACGTTGGATCACAGTGGGGTCCAGTTCCTAGGGTAAGATCAGGTTTCTGGCAAGGAGGGTAATAGTTTAACCTCATTATTGAGTTATTTCCTTGAAAGAAATCTCTGAAATGAGAGGGAGACACTCCTAGGCTCATTCCCAAAAGCTCCATTATCCCAAGCGCGAGAGAGCTCATGGCTTCACAATATTCTTGGCAAACCCTCCTACCAAAACACCAAAACATATTACAGTATTTTTATTTTTTTTGAAATGGTAAATTATTTAATATAATAAGAAACTCGGCAATGAATATATCGAGACGAGGGAGGGGAAGGAAATGCAAACAAAGATTGAATGTGAAACAGGAAAAAAACAAAAAGGAGAAAATCCCGCAAACAACAGTCACCCGCTGGCCTTAGCTTTATCGCCTTCATCGGCTAGGTAGAGAACCACGCCATGCCACCGATATAGCCCACCGCACATATTACAGTTTACTCCAAATAAATTGCTATATATGTTGTACTACTCTACAAGAACAAATTTTTGGTGAATGAAGGTGCCCATCTTTGGGGGAAAGTGATACATACATACAAAAGTTTGGTATTTTCAGAAGTCCAGCTGAGTTGGGACAAGAAATCAATTGGGCAAGAAAAAAATAATTGAAGCGACATAATCTTGAACGAGTTTTTAACGAGATAAAAATATTGAAGTTGAGTTTTCGGTGTGTGTGTATGTGTGACAGAGAGATTGTTTCAATAAATACTTAAATAGATTGGCAAGAATGGTTTTCATACCCAAATTGAGCGAAGTCTTCTCCCAACTTGCTCAAGAAATACTCCTCAACCATTTTCGAACTCTGGTCATGATCATCAAAATAAGGAAACGAAAACGTTTCCTTCCATGGAAGCTTAGAAGAAAACCGACCAGTAAAGCTACTAGCATAGCCACTGTGGTCCCCAGTCTTTCTCTCAGCCCTCATCTTCTCCGATAACGGCATCCCGAAAAAGGAATCCATGTTCTTGTGAGCTTCATTTATAAGCTCAAAACTAACCCCATGGTTTTTCACTAGGAAAAACCCATGCATTTTGCATGCCTCGTTGACCAGCCTAGTTGCCTCAGAAATGGCAATGGGGTCGCCGGTGAGGAAGGCGCCGATGTTAATGAGCGGCGCATGGAGTTCTGGTGATGGATCCCGGCTGGGCTTTTCGTGGTCCGGCCATATGTATTGGGCCGGGATGTTATCTTCATGTTGAAGGATAGAGGAGTCGAAAGAGTTAGGGTTTGGTTCAACTAGGGTTTTCTCAGGCATGGTAGACACAAGTGATTTGGATCAAGCAGTGGTTTTGGGGGGGTTTAAGGTAGAGCACTTTTTGTGTTGTTTTCTAATTCTATCTTTTGTCCAGGGTTTCACGGGACTATTTATATAGAAACGAAAATGAGGTTTTTGGAAAGTCAGTCATAGTAGGTTTTTGGAAAGTTTTAGTAATGGTAAAAGTTGTGGGTCCCACTATCATTTCGTGTAATGTAATACTTCATCCATTCCAAAATAATGGTCCATTTTTTATTATTTGGGACCTCTTAAAAATTCGTTTATATTTTCTAATTTATAATATTTTTTATATCCAATATGGATCTTGTTTGATAGATCTCAATTAGATTTATTATACAAATTTTTTAAAATCCTATTAAACTTTATAGATTGTGAAATATAGACAATTGTTTGAGTGACACGACTGCCCAAAATTGACCAATATTTTGGAACGGAGGGAGTAATATTTTTGAGTCCACATGACAGAGAATTTTAATTTTTAGCACTGCTACATACACATAAAATATATCCAGAATTTACCCAGAATTTGAAAATCAATGACCCAGATTCACTTGGAGTAAATCTGGGCCATTGATTTACACATTTTGGGTTCCTCGACTTTCTGTTTAATTTTAATGTGGTACGTTTGACCCAATTTAATATTCCCTCCGTGCGAAAATTTTGAACTATTTTTGCAAAATCCAAATTTTTAGGAAACATAAACATTGAAACATTTGAATTTCAAAAATTATCCCCTTTTTGAAATGAATTATTACCTTTTGTGCTCTCATGCACTTTTCCCTCCACTTTTTTGTTTGAAATTGAATATAGGATAAATGGCAAAAAAAGGAAACAAATTTAATTTTTTATCCTTAACTAGTCAAAGTGGACAACTCTTATAGGATTTCCAAAATGTTAACTTTAATGTGGTACTTAATTATGACCCCGGATTTGATTCCTCAAAATGAATGTTGAAGGATTCACAACAATAGTAGGCAATTAAATGTTGTGCCCTTTCACATTGTGTTAATATAACAAAAATTGTGGGAACATAATTATCGTACACAACTCCGAATACAATCACTCACACACATGTGAATCCCACACACATTTATTACATGGGCCCACGTGTTTGTGAGAGGTTGTGTCGGATGATTTTGTTACAGTATTTGTCATCCTATAGCGACATTTTCATTTTCATATTATTTATTTTTATATTTGTTAATTATGTTACCATTTATAACATAACTAGTGAATGTCCGTGTCTGAAGACACGGTTTGACGCACAAGCGAACGTAATATTGGCTTAATTACTCTAGTTACCGAAAAAGTCCCGATTTAAGCTACGCAATAATAACAATAAATGATACGAAAACATGTCGGGAATTGATCTAAGCCTCAAAGAGAAAAAAAAGAGTAAAGATTGCCTCGGCAATAAGTTATTGTAGACACCCTGATTTTTGACCCGGGAAGTGCTCGAGCATTCCCGATGATGAAAAGGACCAACAAAATACTTTGGAGCTTGAATAAGTGCTTGAAACCCATCCAAAATCCACCAAAACCCACCCAAAGCCTCCTCAAAACAAACTCAATCCTACACCATCTTTTAGTACATTTAAAACCCTCTTTATCGATATATAATACGTTAATCCGTTTTGAAATGAGGGAGATGCGCGCATTTTGCTAAAATGACTCGTTTTCCTGACCTCTTGAGGGTAAAATGGTCACACACCTGAATATACAAATTATTTTACATCCAAACCACTTGGGTTAGAAAATAGACTTAACCACATTTTCAACGCTTCAAAGCATGCCTAAAACGGAGTTCGGCAGCACCCGGGGGAGCCCTGCAAAGTTTGGCCTATTCTGTAGTCCCCTTGAGCGCTCAACACCCTTGAGCGCTCAAGAGTGGGTGACTTAAGCGCTCAGGTCTGCACCAGACAGTTTTTACAGAACATTCAATCATGAGATTCTCTGGAGGAGGAGCGTTTGTCCCCCAATATACTTCTTATACATGTATAATATACCCTGTATTGATCCCTAAAACACACCCTAAGCCATTGTGAGTTTCAAAATTATATTTTCCCCCTCAAACCTCTATATATACACCCCTCTCCTCTCCTTTAATCCCTCCCTTGGCCTGTTTTACACTCCCAACCAGCAAAGCCACTCTTCTTTTCTTCCAAAAACTTCAGAAAACTCATCCCCACTGATACATTTTTGTCCATACCCCTTTTCACCATTCCAAGCCAAAATCCAGGCTTTAGTCTTAATATACCACCATTCCTTCAAAACATCAACTTAATCAGGTCCAAACCCAACCCAACACTACCCAAGCTAACTGTTTTATGTCCATAAGCTCATCTCCAAAGCCTTCAACCAATCAAACCCTCAAGTCAAGCCTTGTTCAAGTCGAAAAAGGTAGAAAATATGTGAAAACCAAAGTGTTTTGGTCCCTCTGAGGGAGACCAATGGCTTTATGCAAATTCTTAGTACTTGTTGTGAGTAGGGGTGTAACCGGTTCGGTTCGGTCCGGTTCAGGGCCATTTTTTACTGAACCGGGAAAAATCGGTTCAGGGACCATCTAGAACCGAAACCGAGTTTTGATGGGTGGTTCGGTTCTCGGTTCAGTTCCTTTTGTTCGGTCCGGTTCGGAGGTCGGTTCGGTTCGTAGAGAGAGAGAGAGAGAGACGATGTGGACTATTCAAAAATCAACCAAAAACTCAAATAGATCTACACATTCATCATAAAAAATCAACCGAACCGCAAATGAAGTAAACACTAGACATGTACAGAAAGAAAGAGTAATACACAAAAACGAACTTATATACAGAAACGAACAGATTAATACGTATATACATCAGATCTATGATTTACAGAGATAATACATACGGTAGCGATGACGATGATGGACCTACGACTACGATTCTACGACGACCGACTGATCTTGGTGGCGGCGGCGTCGCCTGGGTTTCCCTGATGGAGAGAGAAGGAGAGATGGGAGAATGGTAGAGAGAGAGAGAGAGCAGCAGCAGCCGCCGCACCTCTCATGTCTGTAATGAAATGACTTAGATTTAGGGTTGTGAATAGATTTAGTTATGTATCTATATATATATATATACATGTATCAGTAATAAGTAATAAGTATAGTTATTTCTTACATTTATCACAAGGTCAAGGCTAGCCAAGTTGGTAAGTGAGTTGATTACCATGCGGTTGGGTGGGGTTCGAGTCCCTCCCCACTCTTTTTTTGAGTAATAACTATATGTATAATATATATTTGACATATATATGTAGAAAACCGGTTCGGTTCGGTTCGAACCGGGTTTGAAATCCCAAGAACCGAGAACCAAACCGGAACTGAAAATTTAGAAATTTAAGAACCGAGAACCGGACCGGCCTATTGAAAAACCGAAAAAAAAAATCGGTTCGGCTCGGTTCTCCGGTTCGGTTCTTGATTTTTTTTGTTCAGCCCTAGTTGTGAGTCTACAGGGTCAATCAAACCAAGAAAAACGATTTCAAAAATTTCAGTTTAAAAGCTCTTGAGCTCTCAACTCATAGAGCCCTGAGCGCTCAAACCCATTGTAGACTGTTTCCTGTTTTTGCTTAAAAAGTGCCCTGAGCGCTCAACTCCTAGTGACTTGAGCGTTCAAATCCATACAAAAAGTCAGTCTCACTATTTCAGCCATAACTTTTTACTCCTAACTCCATTTTTGACGAGTTATATATCAAAACGTAGATAATTTGAAGAGCTACAACTTTGTAGTTTTATGTTTTTCCTAGTTCTGTCTCAAAGTTCTCCAAAACATGCAAATAGTGTCGAGAAGTCAAATGATTTTGCCCTAAATTTTGTTCTAAAGTTCTATTTTACATCTTTATTGTTATTATTGTTTGTATCATTTCATCATCGCATTGTACACTTCGCACAAGCATCCACCATCACTTAGTTTGTGTTTTAATACTTGTTTACGTGTTTTTCCATTCCCATACTCCCCTTATTTGCTTAAAGTTAAATTTCAAACATTTTCGAATCCCACAAAACATTTAGTAGAGACCGGTTCTCGGACTGGGCGAGAGGGGTGCCTTAAAAACCTTCCCCTCTTGTAACCAAGCCCCCGAACTCGAGAAATCTTGGTTCCGAACGACCGGTAAAACCTTTTTTCAAATCATTGGGCAAAAGAGTCATTTTCAACCGGTTTCTCGGGTTCGATCCATAAACTCGGGTGGCGACTAAAAAAAACCATTTTCGAAATCGCGTGGGCGTCCCTCCCGCGGGGTGTCCACAGTTATATTAAAATGCAAGAACAAATTTAACAAAATGAATATATGTACGTAATTTTCACTCTCTACCTTTACTTATTGCAATCTGATTGCATAACATAATCCTGTGCTTGGCCAATGCCCTGCAAAATTACCTGGGTCCTTCCAAGAATATCACATGCATAAAAAACAATCTAACTAATCATAATATTTATGGAGTATCACATACAACAAACACATAGCCTAACAAATCAGAATTTGTATGGATAACTAAAAGTCGTTACAAATTAAACTTCTAATAGAGATTAAGATGAACCAAAAGTAGTGATTGAATAGCCACAAAACAAATGCAAGAGAACATTTGCGTCCGTATACATGTTCCCCTGATTACAAAATAAATAATTACATTGCAATTCCAGGCTGTTGCAATATGAATCCAATCCAGACCAAGTGATGTTGATTATTGAAAAACAAAGTATCTAATGACATCCAATAAGAAGGGAAGGGAGATAAACATTTACAGAATGAAAATGGAGCATCAATATCTTGGTCGCGCTAATGTACTTATTTCCCTGCATAAGCCTTTCATCTTATGTGTGTGTGTTGGAACTTGTGGCTCATATGGAGAGGTACCGGGAAGTTCTAATGAAGGCCAGATGTGAAGCGGAGTGAGGGAAGCAAAGCGACCAAACGGAGTGGAGCGAAGTATCTGGCCCATGGCGGATTCAACTGTTGGGTTCGGGCGTAGGCTCGAAGGTTTGGCCCCCCCGCGGTATGGTACGGTGTAATTAGGGTTGGAATAGGAGTAGACATTATAAATACTGTCTATTGTAAAAACCCTAGCAGACTTTCAATCGAATAACAGACTCATTCTCGCTCCCGTTAATGTACCCAGATTTTTGGAGAACCACGTAAAATCTTGCTGTCTTCTTTCTTTACTGTTCGTATTCTATATTGTGTGTGTGTGATTGGTTTGTGCGCTAACAAGTGGTATCAAAGCACATAATTATTCACGCGGATTGAATCACACGAAGAAAAATGGTGAGGAATACATCTGTGTCAAAGTTCGATGTGATAAAGTTCGACGGGACTGGTAATTTCGGACTGTGGCAGCAAAGGGTAAAGGATTTGTTGGTGCAGCAGGGTTTGTCGAAGGCATTGAGCGGGGCATCCAATAAACCAGAGTAGATGTCCAATGATGATTGGTAAGATCTGCGGGCAAAGGCCATGAGTACGATTCGCTTGTGTTTTGCAGACGAAGTTATGTCTCACGTGGTCGGCGATGATTTGCCGGCTGGGGTTTGGACGAAGCTGGAGAGCAGGTATATGTCAAAATCCTTGACTAATAAACTGTTTCTGAAGTAAAAGTTATCTCGGTTAAAGATGGTCGAGGGTTCTGATTTAATTCAACACATAAACACGTTCAATCAGATTGTTAGTAATTTATTACGGATTGAGGTAATATTCGAAGAGGAAGATCAGGCTCTGATGTTGTTGTCCTTTCTACCGGGCTCTCTGGATAATCTCGTTACCACTCTACTCTGGGGGAAAGAAACCCTAGAATTGGAGGAAGTTACTGCAGCCCTTCTGGCCTATAATCAGCGCAGGTTACAGACTGAGTCAATACAGACACTACTACAAAAATGGTTAAAAATGGCACACAAAAAATTGAAACAATGACAGTTTTTGTAAAACTATCATAAAAAATATGAGGGTAGAGTTTTGATGTCAGTCTATCCTAAAAACTGTCATCTTTGCGATATAAGATGACAGTTTAGAATAAAAGTGACGTTATTATCTTTTTCTTTAATGTCAGTTTTAATTAGAACCGACATTGAAGTTTATCATAAAAGATGACGGTCAAAAAGCGTCATTAAACGTATAAGATGACAGTTTAAAACTGTCATACTCCCTCCGTTCCAAACTAATGTTCCACTACGAAAAGTCGTGCCATTTTTCAAATAAAAAAATGAACTACTTCCGTAAATCATTTTTCGAATTTTTTCTCACCAAATTAAAGTACTTGACGAGTACTTTAATTCGGTGCAAAAAAATTCGAAAAATGATACACGAAAGTACTTCATTTTTTGATTTGAAAAAAAGCAAGAGAGAGAAAGTGGGGATCTTATTTAGGAACGGAGGGAGTATTATATTTTCTATGTCTAAGTTTTTCGAAAACATAGTATAAATTTCGTTGTTGGTCTTTTTGTCAACAACAAGCGTGCTAGCTCAGGTGGTAACCACGGGAATGGGGGCGGGCCAAATGGGAGCCATGTCAGCTCCACGTGTTCAAACGAATTGGGATTTTTTTTTTGTTTTCGAATTGACAGATTCATCACAAAGATGACAGTGTTAAAGTGTCATTAAATGTTCTTATATTTTTCAATGACACTCAAAATGCGTCATCTCTATAGATTTTAAAGACACTTTCAAGCTATCATAAAAAATTCAGACTTTTAATGTCACCTCCATAGATGACAGTTTCAAAACTATCATCTTTCATGTTTGATGACACTTTTTAACTATCATCTTTAACTATTATTGTAGTAGTGAGGGTGAAGGTCTGATGGTAAAGGGGTACGAGGAACGTGGCAGAAAGATGGGGAGAGGGAAATCTGTTGAGCATGGGAAGTCGAAATCAAACGGCGATTTTGAGTTGAAGTGTTATAGGTGCCATGAACCAAGTCACTTCAAGAAAAATTGTCCGCAAAAGGGAAAAGGTGGAAACTGGAAGAAGAAACAGGGAAAGGCAGGGGAGAAGAAAGATGGACCATCGAATACTGCAAACATGGTGGAGCAGGATGATTCAGAGGATGGTGATACGTTTTCGGTCTCTGCCAATCTGGATCACTTGGCAGACTCATGGATTCTGGATTCAGCATGTTCCTATCACATGTCCCCTAACAGGGGATGGTTCAACACCTACAGGTAAGTGGATTGTGGTAATGTTCTTATGGGTAATGATGCATCGTGTAAAGTCATAGGAATAGGCACAATTAAGATTAGAATGTTTGATGGTGTTGTGAGATCCTTGGGTGATGTTAGGCATGTTCCAGAGTTGAGGAAAAATTTAATTTCGTTGGGAACTTTAAACTTTAACGGCTATAGGTGTAAAACAAAAGGTGGAGTTATGAAGGTAACGAAAGGGGCTTTAGTGATCATGAAGGGTTCAAAAGTTCCAGGAAATATTTATAAGCTGACAGGGATTATAGTTGTACGTGGAGCTGCTGCCACTACAACAGTTGATACTAATGATACCATACTTTGGCATATGCGGTTGGGGCATATAGGGGAACGTGGGATGTTGGAGCTACACAAGAGGAATCTGTTAAAATGGGTGAAATCATCCAAGGTTGGGTTTTGTAATTTTTGTGTTATGGGGAAACAGTGTAAGGTGCAGTTTAGGCATGCCACGCATAGGACAGAAGGGATTCTTGACTATATACATTCAGGTGTTTGGGGGCCAGTGAGGTAGCCTCGAAAGGGGGATCTCTATATTTCGTGTCCTTTATATATCGATGACTATTCGAGGAAAGTTTGGGTTTACTCCTTACGACACAAGTCTGATGTTTTTGCAACTTTCAAAGTGTGGAAGGCTGAAGTGGAAAACCAGAATGGGAAACGGATTAAGTGCCTCCGGACGGATAATGGGAAAGGGTACAAGGATGGATAGTTTTTGAGGTTTTGTGAGGAGCATGAGATTCAGCAACACTGGACAGTTCGGAAGACACCACATCAGAATGGGGTGGCAGAAGCATGAACAGAACCATAGCGGAAAAGGCATGGTGTATTAGACTTAATGCAGGGCTTCCAAAGAATTTTTGGGCAGAAGCAGTGAATATGGCAATGTTAATTTGTTGTAAATAGGTCGCCGAGTATTGCTTTGAATGGAAAGGTAGCGGAGGAGGTGTGGACACACAAGGAGGTAGACTACTTAGTTTTGAGGATCTTTGGGTGTCCAGCCTATGTTCAAGTTCCCGGAAATGATAGGTGGTCAGAGCTTGATGCCAAGTCCAAATAGTGTATCTTTATTGGGTATGAAAAAAGGGTAAAAGGGTACAAAGCTTTGGGATCCGGAAACAAGAAAGGTGGTAATCAATAGAGATGTGTTATTTGATAAGGCTTCAATGGTCAAGGCAGATCAGGAGATTAAGAAGTCCGAGTCAGGGGAAAGTAGCAAGCCGCAGGGTATACAGATTGAGTTGGGTGATTCAGACACAAGTGGTGACACAGACATAGGTGGAGACATAGGTGGTTCTTAGCCAAAGGAACAGCTTGATCAGCAACAGCAGGAGCAGTAGGAAAGCATAGCCGCAAGAAGACCCAAATGTGTTATGAAGCCGCCAGTGAGGTATGGGTTTGAGGATATGGTTTCTTATGCATTAAATATTACCAGTGGGGATCTGTCTACTTTTCAGGAGGCTATCAATACTTCTTAAAAGGACAGATGGATGGAGGCCATGGTGGAGGAGATTGAGTCATTGCATAAGAATCAGACTTCGGTGTTGAAAGAATTACCTCAAGGAAAGAAGACAGTGGGTTGCAAGTGGGTTTATAAGAAGAAGGAAGCTGCGTCTGAGAAGGAAAAGCAAAGGGATATTCACAGAGGAAGGGGATTGATTCAAAATACGTGTATCCCTTACATTTCAAAAAACGTGTATCCTTACAATTCGATGCACCACATTTTGATACGATGAGATAATATAATAACTCAAGTAATCTATACTCTTATCTAACTCCTACCTTGAGAACCAACAAAAATTTTATAAACCATTTAACATTATCTATTAAAACACCAAGAGAAGAACAAATTTGTGAGCGGGTACCCGGACTACAACTATGTGTAAAAAGGAAAAAAAAAACTAAGCTAAACATAAAAGGGAGACGTGAGCGGGTATGTGCAAAGGGAGAAGAAACATAAAACACGGTCATTTCAAGTTTGCCCTATTTGCAAATTCAATAGGCATTAGATGGTTCTGAAATACCATCTAATAATTAAGTTCAATGGTAAAGCCAAAATAACTAAGTTTTTTTTTAAAAGATAAAACTTTATTAACCATTGAAAGAACAACGATTAAAGGGGAAGAAGAAAAATGGCATCTCAACTTGGGGAACAACCTCCACAAAAAGATCATAGCCTCTTAAGACCCGTACAAAAACAATTGGCAAAGAACCAATCGAACACCACATGGGCCCAAAACCCAGATCTACAATAAGCACAAACCCGAAGAGCCACCTAACACAACCGCCTCAACCACCGTATGAAAGACCGCCGCCATCGCAACTCCCGCCACTCACCCGCAACTGCCATCGACGACCGAGCAAGCACCAAACAGCACACAGCAACCGCAATCCGCCACACCACCACTTGCCACCAGACCATCGCTAGTCCACCACGCCTCACTCCACACCAAGAACGCCATCCACCAGTCCAAATCGCAGGCGCACCTCATCCGCCAAAAACCATCATCCACCTCTGCTCCAAAACCCACCTTCCACCAATTGACACCAACCACCACCGCACCAGCCCACCATGCCGCCACCGCAACACTGCACCAGCCCTGCCAAAATAGCGAACAAAACTAGCCCACCACGCCGCCATCCTCAACTTGACCCCACCGCCCATACTCCGACCTCCAAACCCACTGCCGCTGCGGAACCCAACCCCAAAACCACTGGCCTTTAGGCCAAAAAACCTCGATCATCCAGCAATGAAACGAGGCGTGGATGGTTCGGCAAGCCGTTAGGCAAAGGAAAGCCGCACCCAGTAGTGCAAGCCCATGCCGGAACCAAAAAGAGAGAGAGGGCAGCAGAGGCGAGAGAAAAATGGGGAAGGAGAGGGATGGAGATGGAGATCGTGGGAGGAGGGAGGCACCGCTCCCCCCCCCCCCCGAAGAAAGAGATAGGAATAGGAGGGGTTAGAGAGGGTTTGATTATGGGTTCCAAGGGAGGGTTAGAGATGGGAATAGGAGGGTTTCCAACTAACTTATTTAAAATGGATTGTGGGTTCGATTATGTGGCAACTGGAAAAGCCATTTTCAGGATTAAATGGCACGATAATAGGTGAGGCCATAATGACAGCACAAATGGAGGACCTTTGGGCAGCAGTTTTAGCCATTTTTATCATTTTTTTGGAAATGGCTCAAACTATTCATCCACTTAGTTGTTAGTTCGTAGCAAAAAATGCAACCACACATACACACCCCCTTTTAAGTGTATCAACAACAATGAAAGAGAGCACATTTATTCTAATAGAACGAATATAAAACACATCATAAAAGCTTGGCATGATTAGGGAACTCAAAATCACCTCCTCAAAGACTTCATAATATTAACATCTAAAGCTTGATAAATCAAACTCATTTGACATGACACACTGATATGTGCGTGCACATCTTAGACATTTGTTTTTTTGACCCCTAAACTAAATGTGATCACACTAATAAACTGAATCAAAAATAGAAATCTATGAAACTAAGAGGAGCAAATGTTTTAAATTAAAAAACAATTAGGGATCCAAAACAGAAACCGTATTCGGAATACACTTGCACATTCAAAACATAAACCCTATTTTACTGACTAACAAACAGTTGTTATATCGGCGAAAGTGGAAACACTTAACACAGATGAGTTGAATGTGCAAATTCAAGGGAAGCCCCAATTTTTCTGTTGAAACGGGGTTGAGTGAAATGGACAATTTCTACTTTCCATTCATGTGCAAACAATTGAATTGCACATTCAATAACTGAATTCATGCTTCAGCAATTTCGGAGCATCCAAACTGAAGCACTACAATTGACAAACAAAACCCAAATTTGACGAAATTTCTTAATCGAGTCTCGGTATTTAATTAAGTTGAATAATAAAGACAATCAATCGCACAAACTAGAAAAACAATTAATCACACATGACACAAAGATTTACGTGGAAAAATCTAAAATGGAAAATAACCACGGAAAGGAAGCATGCACTAAAACCATGTGTGAATACAAGAGATCTTACTCAGTGTTCGTGTATCCTCAACACAAATCCGAAGACCTACTTGCCGAATCCACATTAATCACACCTTTCCATGATTGCCGAATGTTGAATCCTCAGGCCTTCCAACCGATTGCTTTTCAAACTCCACTAATGGACTTTACTGAGAGAAAGATGTTGATGCGAAAAAAACTCCTTGAAGATTATTACTTGAGTTAAAGAATCATGTGATTGCACGAAACCCTAGCCGCCGAAGGAGATGAGGGCTGAAAATATATGCACTAGGGTTCTTTTCACGGTTGCGGTAGTGAATTTAGGCCTAATGGCTTCATATTTATAGGCCCCACGACTTGATGGCATTGCTGTAAATAAGCAAAAAAATTTGCTTTGAAATGTGCCAAGAAATGAAGTCCCATCTTGCTGGAGCGTTATTTTTTACTAACAACTAACGCACTCATGTAGAAAATAAAAAATACAATGTAAGAGATTCCTTTCCACATCCTAATACAGACGCTCTAAAAATAAAAATAAATGAACAATAAAGCATACAACTCGATAAAAGGGATCACAAATAAATGTGTGTTTTGGTCATGAATGTGCCAACCAAAAAGGGAGCTCGGCCTTTGGAGCTTACAATCTCCCCATTTGGCACTTCCATGACAAAACACACTCAGTAAAGCACCAAACCCCTAACTAAACAGTTGTGATAAAGAACCTGCAAATCACATAAAAAAAAACAACTCACAAACTATTAGCATTAGAAAACTATTTCTCTCCTTTTTTGTCATTGAACGACAAAGGGACCGTAAAAGCTGGGCAAGTAATGTGTTGGCCATTTCCAAGTAGTGTGCCATAAGTCGTAAGCAATAAATTGCTAGAAGCTGGGCAAGTAAATTTAAGGGAAAAACATAACCACCAGTACCATGTAAAAACTAATTAAGCTGGAAAGACACCATAGGGCTATAATGCAAACTCAACCGTAATATCGAATAAACAAAGACTAAATCAGCTGAGCCAAGATATATATGTGAAATCCAAGTCGACTGAACAATCTATGCATGGAAGCTATGAGCAATAACCAAAAACTACCAACACCTAGAATTAATATAAGTCGCCAATATTCAAAATAGAATGAGTTCATGACGGTCATGGACAAAAATAGCAACGAGATGATAATGCATTGCAAGAATAACTTAGGTGTAGTTCAAAATGAGGCCTGAAGTAGGCCTAAACATGATATGGTGTAAGAAAAAATATAATGGAGTATGGAAGAAGAAGAATATGAAATAAGCTAAGCAACCCAAAAAAATTTATGCTTTAAGTAAACAATGAAACGTTCTGCCAAATCACTATCCAAAATAAATTTCTCTTTAAATAACAAGATATAGATAGAAATGACAATAAACATGAGATTCCTGCCAATTCAAAACCAAACAATGTTTCCCCTAATAAAAAAATATGGCCACAAATATAAAGGGAATGAATCGAATTTGATGAACATATATATGTGTATCAATAGAAGCATCAAGAGTATGGGAATAAAATAAACTAAGGATAGACGGCCACTTTTACTACTCTTTTTTCCCCCTTAATATATGTATGTATATAAAGGACACAATTGAAGAAATCTTGAATCAAACAACAAGAACCAAAGAAATGTAGAAGAACGTGAAAGCAAGAGAGCTAGAAAGAATGAGATCTATTTTTTTTTTGTGTTATTGATTTTCATCTGTGTTGCTTACAAAGAGAGGACCCGTTGGCCTCTTATATACTACAGCAGTATTTAACGGAAACTAACCACAATAGCTAACAGAATTTCAAGAAGAGTAAATACAGAGAAAAATATCCTAACTCCGTTAACTCTTCCTAACAGAGTTAGACTACCAGATGAATGTGTTACAAGCT
>JAXBDA010006942.1:0-17335 GCA_036023075.1 Gaultheria prostrata
AGGAATTTAAAACTTTAAAAATTATGCTCAAAATTTTTTTTTTTTTTAATAAAGCGCGGGGGGGGGGGGGCTCGTGGGTGCCGTGAACCATGTTGTGCACCCCTCAGACGTCCGATTATGTTTTAGACGGTCCGAATGTATTTTCATTTTTTAGCGGTAATTTAAATAGCACCCCTCCGAATGCATCTCCTCGAAAAGTTAATTTAAGCCAAATTTATGGTACAAGGTCTTAATATTGGCTTGCTATATTGATAAACAAATTTTTGTGTATTTTTAAGAAGTTATTGAAATAGCAATCAAGATGTGATCATAATGGTCCGGATTTTTTGGTATCTAAGTAGTCCGGATTTTTTGGTGTTCTAATTAGCATTACAATACTAGATTAATTAATACTCCCTCCGTCTCTTTTATAATGTTTAACTTTTCATTTTGGGTTGTCCCTTAATAAGTGTCTGTTTTGAAAAGTTAATTGATATATTCCCTATTTTACCCTTAAAAGTAGATTTCTTTTTGAAAAGTTAATGGGTATTATTATATTGATAAGGGTAAGTAGTGAAAAGTAGATGTAAAAGTTGTTAAAGTTGATATGAGAGAAAATAAGTAAGAATTATGAGGTAACACACATAAAAAGGAACAGATGGAGTACTAAATTGACTAATAAGGGCACAATGGTCCCATAATCCATTTAAAGGATTAAATCATAAAGATTCAAAACACATGGGATGAAATCATAATGGTAATATTAGTTTAGGATGTCTAATTAAAATTCTCATAAATAAATTTTTGTGTATTTTTAAGAAGTTATTTAGGCTGTGTTTGGATGAGTTTTGAAAAGAATTTTTGAGATAGAGTTTCGTTGGGTTTTGGAAATAAGAATAATGAGGTAATGATTAAAGAGAGACAAAGAAATGAGAATAATGAAATAATGAGTGAAAGAGAAGTGTAGGTAATGATTGAAAATAAAAAAGAATCTTTTTGAATTTTTTTAAATGAAAAAGGGGGGAAATGAACAAAGTCGATACTGCTTGTTTGGCTTATGATGCATAAAATTTCAAGCTAATCGAAGTCAGCTCTCATATTTGTCTCGATTAAGGGGGTGTTCCACGAATTTGACTTTTTGGCTTTTTGATTTTTTTATGTGAGATATCGAAAAACACATTGGATTTTTATAATTTTTATGTGATATATTGTGAGGGGATGACCTGTCTCAAAAAATATAATAAACTGACTTTTGCCTTTTTGAGTTAAGGGAATGGAGCCTAAAGCTTGTTTGACATTAGCTAGTGCCAATGTGTTCTAAAACTTGCCCAAAAATACTATGGACACATCAATTTAAACCGAATAGTGTTGGACTTATCTGAGTCCCACACAAATAATTTTGAGGTGTTCAATTTGTTTAAGACACTATTATAGGGGTTCCAACTAAAAATCACCTCAATAGAATATTGGTAAGAACTTAATCTAACTTATTCGATATTTGGCTCATACTTAGATTGTGTCGAGTTTTTACGTGTACCCTTAAAAATATTTTCAACAAATCAAACGACTCAGATTAGTTACGTGGAACTTATATCTGGATCCCACATAATGCGGCATACATTTATGTAGCCATTTAGGGGTACTTATAGCTAGGTTGCTAGCTCGACTCGTTTAGCTCGCTCATAGTTCTTCTGTCCCATTTTGATAGTCCCATATTTCACTTTGTGCCATCTCGAAATACATATGCACTTTGCAAAAACATAGAATCTTGGAGAAGCGGTACTAAATGTCAATTCTATTAGAATCCACAAAAGTACGTTAGAAATCGAAAAGTATAGACCAGATTGAAATTGAGATCTATCATATGAAATCAATATTGCACACAAAATTCATTATTGATTGAAAGATATTAACAATATAAAAATTACATTGGAGAACCAACTGGACTATTAAAATGAGACGGAGGGAGTATAATTGTGGAAAATGAAATAGTAACTTTTAGAACAATTATTTTACTCTCCTAGGGCTGATTTGGCCCAAAAAAAATTGGTTTATTTGGGGGAATAAATCGGAATAAACCACAGTGCTTTGGCAAAAAAATGGAGTTGTTTTTTGGGTGACAAGTGATGCAATCGACGGCTAAGATGAAGCCAGGAGGCTGAGCAAAATTACCGTAGTACTCTTGGTCTCTTTAAACAATGGATAAACAGTGGAATAAACCACAATTTGAACCAAATGAGTTTTTTAGTTTATTACTACATAAACCAATAAACATGTTTTGTTTATTTGTCAAATGAGGTAAATTTTTATTTTATTTTTAACTGGAATCAGGCCTTAATTAGAATCCGTAAAAGAAACTATAGTAGTATTAAAATGGAACTGAGAGAGTAATTCCTAATCGTGCCGGTGCCACTTAACCGGGGTTAAAGAATATTAACCATGGTTAAATGCCAGCCGCTTTAACCATTTTTAATTCCTTTTTCTCCTCACTTTGTTCATAAAACCCACATTTATCTATTCCCCCATCCCTCTCTCTCTAGAAATGATGATATTGTCGCCGTGTCAATCGTGGTGGTTGCTCCTCCGGTCACGAGTCTTGACTGTTTACTGAAGCCAACATCCCAACTTTCTCTCTCCTCCTCTCCAGTCAACCCCAAAAGCCTCCGCGTACACACCTTTCTGCTAATTTTCCCGAGAATTTTTTTTGTTCTCTTTCTAACAAAGTTCCGATTTTTCGCCAATACGACAAGCGTAGCAGTTGATTTCTGCAATCTGTTTAATTTCTGAGAAAAAAGCTACTTGTCGAGCAAGCAAAGTGAAATTTTCTTCAGTTTTGTGGGTTTCTGATTTCTGATTGTCGGTGGATGAGGAGAGCTGATTCGATCGAAGATTCGAAATCACCTTGAGCCGAATGAGAGATTAGATTTCATGTATTTTGTGTTTGTACGAGTTGATTCGATTTTGAAGGAAATTTATTAGGGTTTCGAGAAGCAGAGAAAGTCATGGTGGAATTTGAGAGTTCGTCACTTGTAGCGGTTCCTACTGCTTCTGAAGAAGCGAGTGTTTCTTCTTCCGGTGAACAAATGATGATATTGCCTCCACCGCCCGTGGCGGCTACCGCCGAGAAGAAGAAGCGAAATCTCCCCGGCATGCCCGGTAAGTCGAAACCGAGCAGTTTTGTTCACCCTCGCTCGAAAAATCGTTCATTTTGTCCAAATTCATTTTTTAGGTGGTTATGTAAAAGTTCAGCTCAACAAATTCAATGCTTGAGTAGAGAATATTTTGAAGCCAAAAAGTAAAGTTTTAGATCAAGCGTTTATCGATATCCGATTAAATTGAATTTTTGAATGGTGTTCGGACATATGAATCTGAATAAAATGAACTGGTTTGATTAAAAAACATTAATCCCTACCAAAATAAAAGCAAAAATGTTACTAATAAAATGTGATTTTTATTTTTTTGTTTTCCAGATCCAGATGCGGAGGTGATTGCTTTATCACCAAAAAGCCTCCTAGCAACAAACCGATTCATATGCGAGATCTGCAGCAAAGGGTTCCAACGAGACCAGAACCTCCAGCTCCACCGTCGCGGCCACAACTTGCCGTGGAAGCTCCGGCAGCGGACGGGGACCGAGGTGAGGAAACGGGTCTACGTGTGTCCCGAGTCATCTTGCGTGCACCACGACCCGAAACGGGCTCTTGGGGATTTGACTGGGATAAAAAAGCACTTTTGTAGAAAGCATGGGGAGAAGAAATGGAAGTGTGAGAGGTGTGCGAAGAAGTATGCTGTGCAATCGGATTGGAAGGCCCATATGAAGACTTGTGGAACTAAAGAGTATAGATGTGATTGTGGGACTTTGTTTTCTAGGTATGTGGTTTGTGTTTTTTTTGGTTGCTCAGAAAAATGCAAGGAAAATCAAACATTGATTTTTCCAAGAAAGTCTAAAACCCAAACTAGGTAGTAAACCGTCCGATGCATGTGGGTCTACGTGTATCTAACTGCTTCGAACGTAGAAGTGTCCGGAATCGTGTTTCTAGCATTTCTGTCATTTGTTCATCTCGATTTTCTTTAGCTGTAATTGATTCAGTTAAAATCTACTACAATCTTGGACTCAAGATTTTTTATTCAAAATTTTCACTTAAAAAATGGGAAATTCAAAATTTTAGTCAACATTTTAGTTAGGTCAATTTCTCCCTCTCCAATGTGCAATTATGTTATGAATGAACTATTATTTCGATTCTATGCCTAGATTTGGATTTGGATTACAGTTATCAATGTACAATTATGTCATTAATGAACTATTCATTACTAAAGTTTATGATGATCTAACATCTCTCCTCCTCTTGTTGTAATGGTAAATTCTTAAAATTTCTGTACTGATGTTGGGTTTGTTTTGTTTTGGGATGATAATCACAGGAGGGATAGCTTCATTACTCACAGGGCGTTTTGCGATGCCTTAGCACAGGAGAGTGCTAGATCAGCTGAAACTCTAGCTATCGGTCATCCAGATGGAAATCTGAAGATTCAGACTGTTGTTGCAGCTTCGTCGTCTTCTAGTACTCCGCCGCCGCCTCACACTCCGTCCACCAGTGTTCTCTCTCCGGTTCTGTCTATTCAAAGCTCAGGTATAACTTCAAAATCTCACTGTCTGTATTGTAGTATATCTGTATATGCCAAAAGGAGATTCTCGTGATGCTTTTTTTTTGTTCCATTTGGGGATAGAATGATCAGTCTGATTTTTGGAGTATTAGATTATAGTGTTTCTCTAAAAAAATTCTGTCTTTTATGAAATTTCGTTAGTTTCGTGCCTAATTTTTGCGGATTATTTAATTCATCTCAACCAAAAGAATCTATAAAAAAATTGACGCAAAATTAACAAAAACTTGTATAGGACAAAATATTTAATCCGATTATGAGTCGAGGCCAAATCCAGCCGATGATCAAATCATTTTTTAGTTACATTTTATTTAAACAAATTTTTTTTTTTTTGTGGTTTGGGTTTTCTGTTTTAACGTGATCTGTCGTTTGGATTTGTCTATGGATGATCTTTGTTTTCATATGGAGATTAGGTTAAGATAAGGTTTTGTAAGGATTGATTCGGACACAAGGTCTTTGTTTATTAAAGTACTCTAATTTTAATTAGTTTTTAATTAGTACTTTCTCTGTCAATAAATAGTACTAGAACTACTTTGATATAAAAGATTAAAGGAGGGTTAATAAT
The DNA here is from genome assembly GCA_036023075.1 of Gaultheria prostrata. NCBI lineage: Eukaryota > Viridiplantae > Streptophyta > Magnoliopsida > Ericales > Ericaceae > Gaultheria > Gaultheria prostrata. The sequence continues at coordinate 5,201 of JAXBDA010006942.1, forward strand.
TGAAAGTTGAAAAGTTTACTTTCTGATCTCACAAAGAGAAAATAAAAGGCAATTGAAAATGGAGATCGGTTGGTGAGAGTCAGGACGCCATGATTGCCTCTCCTTTTAAGCTCCAAAGTTCTCCACTATATCTTTCCAAGTTAAAAAGGCCTCAAGAAAAGTGTCCTTATTTTTGTGTTTTGGTAATGTTGGGGACAGCTTCTGCTTTTGATTTATGTGTTAAAGGTAACTTTCTAGGGGTGATTGTGGTAGCTTTTAGTATGGTAATCTTGTATTAGGAGAGGATAATCACTTTTGAGGACATTTGTGGAAATCCATCGATATCGACGAAATCGTTAATGTTCTGGACGAGTTTTGAAAAAAAATGAGCGTGCAGGATCATCAAAGTGGCCGAAAAAGTCCCACAAATGCCCCCCTAGAAGAACTGCGTTCCTCTTCCTTGTAGATTATTGTGCATGGGTAGGTGTTTTGTTGCTTTTCAGTTACAAACCTGTTATGGATATGCACACTCGTGTACACCAAATGCACACAACGCAACTTAACCGTCCATATCAGAAATCAACGGTCCGGATTTTAAATAAACTATTCGCGTGAATAGTTTATTTAAAATTTGGAACGTTGAAAAAGCTTTTGGACGGTAAAGATGCACCATCTGTGCATTTGGCGTACGCGAGTGTGTGTACTCAATATCATTTTTATTTCAGTTGAGCTTTAGAACTGCTTCAAATTTATTGTAGAAGATTATCAGTTTTAGATTGGGAGTTTAGGCTTGGCGGTAGGGGTGGTGGCTTGGTTTGGTTTGGTTTGCATTTCTATTTCCAATCCACCTTGGGTAAAGTTTGCACAATGAGTCACTCACATTATCTCAATTTCCTTTGTTCTTGATGGTTGACTCTCATGACAGAGGCACCAGAAAATCATCCGGCGGGACTAGTACAGCAACAACTGGTGGCGGCAGCCTTGAACACCACCACAACTGCCGCTGCTGGCTCATCCACCACTAGCGGCAACACCTTAAATAGCAACAGCGGCGTATTTGCTAGTATATTTGCATCATCATCAGCAGCACCAGCTGGACTTCCACAATCGTCCCAATCTCCATCCTCTTACTCCGACATGCTCTGTGCCATGGCTGGTTCAGAGCAATACAGGACAGAACAACCCATGTCCCTCTCCCTCTCCTCCTCGCTCTACCTATCCAACCCCACCGCCGCCTCCCTATTCCCGACGACCAGCCACCGCTCTCACCAAACCCCCGCTTTATCCGCCACCGCATTGCTTCAAAAAGCTGCCCAGATGGGAGCAACGGGATCCGGCTCCTCCTTCCTCCGTGGACTTGGTTTGGAACTTCCATCATCCGAAAACCGCCCCACCGCCGCTACCACCATCACTCATCCGTGGAACAGCCACGTGAAGACCGAGGGGAATTCGATGGCATCTGGGCTTGGACTCGGTCTACACATCGACGGGCCAGATCTGATGATGGGTCCATCATCGATATACGTAAACAAGCCCACCACGCTTGATCTTTTCGGATTGGGGGTAGGTGACTGCGGAGCCTCCTCGGCTGGGTTTTCTGCTTTGCTTACTTCCATGGGAGGTGGCATTGATGTTGCTGCAGCTGCTGCTGTATTTGGAGGAGTAAATTCAAATGAAGAGTCTTGGGAAGGTGGTCCATCTGATAGGAAACCATCTATGCTCTAGCACCTCCTCTTGAACTTGCTGTTGAATTCTGGCTCATCTCTCTATTGGTTTTTGCGTTGGAGAGATTTGTTTTGTTCTATGCGTAGCTGCCCTTGAATATATAATTATATATGATGTATGTATTTAGCCTTTTTGTTTTCTTTAAAAATTAGTAGTAAGGAATTTGCAGTTTCAGTTTAGCTATTTGAAGTTAATTAGGTTTGTTCATGAAATCTCTTTTGATGTATGTTCAGTTTAGTTATGGCAGATCTATGTGGAAGAGTATGGGCGGAGCTAGGATTTTGAACTCGACCGAAGGGGAATTGGGAAAGATTTTTCCGGAAGGCGATATTTATTGCTTATTAAGCTTAACTGTAATTCTTGTAGATTTTTAGAATGTTTTTGTCAAATTGAAAAATTGAATCGTGTCATGTATTCATAGGCGGATATTGAATTCTACAAAAAATGAAAGTTTGTAAGTTCGGGGTTTGAGAGACTCATTTTTCACCATTTCATTTTCGATTTTTTTATTTTTTTATTTTTTGAATTATGGTTAAAATGTATTAAATATGGCAGGGTGTTTGAGAGAAATGTGCATAATGTATTTTGTAATAGGGGTACTGTTTGGTAGATATGTGTAGAATGTATTTTGTGGGTCTTTTTGTTAATTAAAATGAGGAAAGTGAAAATGAGAAGTTGAAAAGCTTCTTCCACCCTATTTTTGGCTTTTCCTCTCCGATGTTAAAAATGATTGAGTTTTGGTAGAGAATGCATTTTACCTTCGACATCCAAACACAAAAAATGTGAAAATGTAAAAAGGAAAATGGTATAAAGTAGCCATCCAAATACCCCTATTGTACAAATTTGTTTATTAGAGCATCACTGGTCATAGATAAGAGTGTTGGATACCACGTGATGAGGCTCAAGACAAAACCAATGAATAATTGCTTGATAGATGAGGGTGAAATTTGTATGTATTTTGGTATAAACAGTTTTTATTTTTATTTTTGAGCTGGGTATATGAACAATTGCATAATACTAGTGCGGGTACCAATCTAAGATATGAACCGTTGGTTGATTAATTGTGGGATCTACTTCGGAGTCACATAAAAATGATATGAACTAACCGTTGATTAAATTTATAAGAGTATCCTTATCTCACACACCAAAAAAAATTAACCTCAAAAATACCTTTTATAATTTAACAAATCACTTTTCAAAAAATTCACAAAATCAGACTCTCTATTCAAACTTTAGCAAGTCACTTTATAAAAAACTCACAAAATCAAACTCTCTATTCAAACTTTTACTCTTCCCTCCCTCTCATCTTTTGGTGCGTGAACAGTGCATACCTAAATTTGGGGGCTTACTGTAGCAAAGTTACAAAATGTAGCAAATTAGAGAGGCATTTGAGGAGCCTGATTTTTAAAGTTTTTGGAGACTTTGCTCTCTACTTTAACTCAAAAATTAAAGTAGAGAGCCACATAATGATGCTCCAAGTTTTCACTATGGTATTTTCGGTTTTTTGGATTATAAGTTGTTAAATCATCAACCCATTTTTCTCATATATGTCAACTGATTTAACAATTGATGATCTAAGAATACCAAAAGCACCAAAAATATTATTCCAGTGAAAACTCAGCCTAGGCCTTATTCTGCTAACTCAAAAAGTCAAAAAGCAAGCTTATTGCCGTTTTCGAGACAGGTCATTCTCTCACAATACATCACATAAAAAATCGTGAAAAATTAAAAAGCCAAAAGCAACTCTTAGCGGAACACCTCTTAAGAAGTGACTGGTTTGTTTAAATGGTGAGGCAAGTCGGTTAAGATTTTTGTTTTGGGAAGCAGCTCAACTCATCATTGGGATACAGCTAGAAAGTAGGGACATATGGTTTATGGTGGGGGGAAATTTCGGAGCCCCTTGTATCAGCTGGTTGTGGTTGGATGTTGAGTGAAGCATCTTATCAATTTAAATTGGAAAATGATTTTAACGCTCCCCTAAAATTGCCCCTCTTATCTATTGACAATTCATTTTTTGGTTTTTATTCATGCGAAAGTACCAAATTACCTCATATATGGAAAAAATGATTCGTAAAATAAGAGTAGTTAAGTAATTTCACACGAATAAACAACAAAAAATGAATTGCCGATGAATAAAAGGAGTGTTAAATCATTTCCCAATAAATTTGGTCAAATAAAACATGAAGAACATGTCCAGGTGTGACTGTCAGATTTAATTGAATGTGTGTTTTCTACAGAACTGGAATTGAATGCAGTGAGTTGGCTGCAGCAATATTTGCGTCCAATCTTAGACCCACTCATGGTAAAAGTGAAAACACAATTCTTTGTTAACACGTTTGTCAAATCATATGTGACGCCCTCCATAAATAATACTTTCTCCGTCCCAATTTTATAGTCCCTCGTCCAATCCTAATCGGATAGAAAATCGATTATATCTTTCAATCGATAATAATTTTTATATCCAATATGGATCTTGTTGATCTCAATGAAAACTACTAAACAAAGTTTTTAAAATCACTTAAAACATTATAGACTACAAGATAGTATAACACATTGAAAAGTGGCACGGACTCCCAAAAGGGACTATAAAATTGGGTCGGAGGGAGTATTTTTTATGAGGACTGTAAACAAGTCGAGTAAAGCTTTGTAGAATTCGAGTTCGGCTCGTTTAGTAAACGAGTCAAATCGAGCTCGAGTTCAACTGGTTCGTAAACGAGCTGAGCCCTTAACGAGCCAAGTCAAGGTAATTTACTTAACAATCATTCCTAAACGAGCCGAGCCTATATAAATGAGCTGGGCTTTGCGAGTCAAGCCAAGCCTTACCAAACTCGTTTACTAAACGAGCCTAAAACTCGAACTCGAGCTCGGGTCGATTACTAAACGAGCTGAGCCACGAGCTGCTAGAGTACCTCAGTTCGTTTGCAACCCTACCCCCTACTATCTCATCTCCCTTTACAATTTAATCCACCCAAATCTTATCCCGCATCCGATCGAGTTCCTTATTTGTTAATTTTTTTGTGGATTATTTATTCATCTCGATGAGAGAAATCTAATAAGTAAAAAATTATGAACCAAGCTAAACTTTACGTGAATAAAGACAATAATAATCCAAAAAACCTATTTGTTTGGATTTTTTTTGTCTCCACTAATTTTTTTTTGAGATTTTGATCATAAATTTTTACGTTTTGGATTCCCTTCATCGAGACAAATTAATAATCCAACAAAAATGAACGTAAAACTAACAAATGCGAATTTTTTTTGAACAAGGACAAATAAATATCTATTTAAATTACTTTTGCCAAATCATCATGGATTATCAGTATTTTGATTTTTTACGCTTTACGAAACAGGTCATTCTTTTCACAACATCAACTAGAAAAGCCTAAAAAAATAAAAAGCCAATGTAGTGGAACAGGTCCTAAAAAAAGTATTACTAACTCCACAATTTTATTTGACGGGCAACCAATATTTATTAAGTGTGTCCACTGGCGACGCCACCTATATAGGTATGGGGTCAGGCGAAGCATTACAATATTAGAAGTTTTTTTTTTTAATTTGTAGATGACCCCATCAAAATTCGATGCGACACCACACTGGTAACCCACAAAAACTTCCAAGAAAATACCGAACATAAGACTGGCTTTTCATGTTGTCACCATACAAGATAATTTAAAGAAAAAAAAAATTAAGACAATACAGACTAAATGGCTATAACCCAAAATACAAAATCAAAGGGCTAAAATGCAGCTCCTCTTCAGTTTTCACGATAAATTTTTTAATCCAAAGGTTACTTGTAACAAAACCTACCTCTCACATGGGGTGGGATCTGCATTTATATTGGATCCATCCTTGTGAGAAGGTATTATAAATATCATTGTATAAAATTCACTCTTCAATTCGTTCTCTCTTCCTCCGTTTGTTAGGTAGTCGATCAGAATCCTCATCAGCCCTCTCTTACCTCTCTCTTGTAGATGTAACATCAAACACTAAGCCACCACTAATGCAAACTTTAGTGTTTCCTCGTATATTTATAAATGACCCCGTGCCTCCAAACTCCTGGAGTTGCCACTGAGTGTGTCCAATCTTCACGCCCACAAAAAAATCTACTCCCTACATTCCAAAATAAGCGTCCCTTTTGGTACTGCGTGACATTTTCAACAACTTATATCTTTTACTCCCTCCGTCCCATATTGTTGGGCCTCTTTCTTTTTTTGCACGTCTCAAAGGATTGCCAATTTTTTTAAATTCATTACGTTTTTTGTATTTAATATGGATCTTGTTTGATAGATTTCAATTAGTTTTCTTAAACAAAGTTGTTGGAATGACAAAAAACATCATATAAATAATTCTTTGAGACATTAAAAAAGGTAAAGAGGCCCAACAATATGGGACGGAGAGAATAATTTATAATAGTTTTGATATTTTGAAAATTTTGTATAATATAATTAATTAAGATCTATCAAACAAGATCCATAATACATATCTTTTGAGGTTCACATTAAAAGATATAAAACGTTGAACACTTATATTTTTCAACGGTTATCTTCTAGTTCTTCCACAAGCAAAACCAGGGTTTGAGCCTCAGTAGAGGAGTTTGGGATTTAGGGTTATGGATAGCTTCTAGACCCCCTATGAACTAACTCGCTAACTCTCCCGCTAATCCTCCACTGATGTATATCAAATGGCCAAAAAAAAAACTTATTTTAAAACGGAGGGAGTACTACCAAAACCACAATTCTATGAGATTCATGACTAAAGGCTCGTTCCACTTTAAGTTGAGTTTTCCAAAAAAAATTTCCTTCCAATTCCTTCCTTTTTTTGTTTAATCTTTAGCACTTCAATTTTCAGGTAATAAAAAATAAAATGACTTTTAACAATTTTAGGCAAATATGACTTACAGAGTGCTAAAAATGGAAAACTAAGCCTAACTTCTTTTTTTGTTGGCGTGAGGAGAATGACCTATCTTATAAAATGTACTAAAAAAAACAACAATCCAAGTGTGGACACGTGTAACCTAAAACAACATTCATCATTTGGGCCTGATCATGGTGGTTGCTAATTGGCCACCACATTGTCAACTCTCATTTTGGAAAGGAAGTGGACACCGGGAAAAAAAAAAGAAGGAAAGAACATTCTATTATTATTATTTTTATCTTTATTTAATTTTTTTGTACATTTATTGTTTTGCGTTAAATTTTTTGGATTTTGATTTGTCTCAACATGAGAAATCTAAAAGTAAAAAAATTATGCTAAGAACTGAATTTTTTTTTTTAGTAAAGACAAAAAATGCCCAATAAAAAAATCAATTTGGAACATATTTTTTAATTTTTGGAATCCTCTCATCTAGACCAACCAATAATCCACAAAAAAAATTGACATCAAATTAACAAATGCGAAAAAAAACTTAAATAATCTAGATTAATTATTCAAACATCCCTAAAAGTATATACAGTATATTTTGTTTTGGTGTTTTTGTTTATCATTTTAGTTCACTTATTGTCACTATTAGGATTACAGGAGTGGGCGGCCAAACTATAACTCCAACTATGACTCAAGTCCGTCTTGACGAACGTTCGGAATTTGTATACGGTTGTCCCATATTGTCGGGCCTATATAGGTCTGTTGTCCTATTTTCCATTCGAAATCTGATTGATAAATAAATTTAGCAATTAATTATTCAAGCTTGGTTTGAAAGATTAACGAGATTAAGAGTATTTCATTATAAACTGTAGAGAGTGGATCACGTTCAATTTGTGATCTAACATGGCCAATCAGGGGTAGTAGAAGTGAGTTTCAAGAAGCTGAATTCAAACAATATCTGAGTTAAGTTCAAAAAAAAAAAAAAAACGATAACCGAGTTTGGTCCAAACAGGAAACTTGGTTGAGTTTGTATCAATTTTTTATTTTTTTTTTCATTACAAGTTTGTTAAGAAAAAAGGTAAGGTGGAAAAAACCTTTATGAAATTCCTAACAGTTTATTTTGCATCACAAGGAAGCTCTCCTCCTTGAGAAAAACTTGGGTGCCGGACGATATCCTGTGGCAGTATCGGTCGCGTATCTCGATGGTCCAAAATTGGTATGGAGGTTCGGATTTTAGAGAGAGAAAAGAGGGAGAGAGAAATTTGGACAATCCAAAACATTTTTGGAGGCTGAGATAGCAGCTCGGGCATCGCGTATTTGCACCCAAAATTTTCTCCTCCTTTATACCTCATTACCTAGGTATTCCTTAACCCTTCTGGAAAAAAATTCATTGCCCAAAAAAATTCATTCAAAAGTATATTAGACGGTCCGGATCTTAAATAAACTCTTCCATACAACTAAGATGTGTGCTCAGATACCACGTAAGATCATACCTGCTCAGCACTAAAAAATTTCTCCCTTCTTCTGGTGTAGCTCAACTATTTATTCGTACATTGACAGAGAATGTATCTTTACAGAAATCAGGCTCCATTCTCTTATCTTTTTAACTTTTTGTATTTTGTTTGTTTTTTCTGAATTTTTGTTAGATTCGCGTTAAATTTTTTAGATTAGTTATCAGTCTCGATGAAAGTAATCTAAAAGTAAAAAATTACGACCCAAAAAAAATCACACAAAAAAAGAGAGAAAAAAGTACCAAATAACAGTCTTTTTGTCTAAAATGTTATATGAGTTCTTTTCAACTTCAGTCCATAGTACTTTTCTGATTCATGGTTGATAAATGATTAATTTCAAAAATTACAACGAAAAAGTAAACAAAAAAATTACGAAAAAAAGATTAAAATTATTTAGACAAAAAGACAAGAATGACAACCACATTCAATGAATTTGCATTATTGGGAATTTGGGACCTGAACCTCGTATGGATATAGGCATAGACTCTAGACTCGTGAGGGGTTGTTCTACTGAAGGTTGTTTTTCGCTTTTTTTGATTTTTTACAGTTTTTTATGTGATGTATTGTGAGATAATGTCTTGTCTCGAAAATTGTAATAAATTAATTTTTAATTTTTTTGAATTAGTGAAATGGGACCTTGAGTTCAATTGATGCGACTAGGATTGTGAACCAACTGAGTATATCGAAATTAGAAGAAAATAAATGGAAGATGATGGAAAATGCGTGTCACGTAGGAAAACGTATTGAAAATAACAAGGACAATTACAAAACTCATATACGGCTTGTTCGTTTGGGTTATCAGAACCGGGTTTCGAAAACCCTCCCTTGTTCGGTTTCCCCAATGGGTTTTCTATCATTTTTTCTTTTGAAGAATTTTGAGAACCGATTCTCAAAAACCTATTTGGGTTTTCAAGGGAAACAAGATGATAATGTGGACAAAGCTCTTTATTTTCTTCTTTATTTAAACTCAACTTCCTTGTCCTTGGTCTTACAATACTTATTATTTATAGCCTAGGGGACCCTAAACATATACTCCCTCCGTTCCAAATTATTGAACTATGTTATTATTTGGGACCTCTAAAAAAATTATCCATATCTTTTGATCTATAATGATTTTTATTTGCAAATATGGATCTTGGTTGATAGATTTCAAATAACTTAATTAAACACATATTTCAAAATTATAAAAAATATTATGGATCGTGAATTGTAGACAATTATTTAAAAAAATCAAAAAGTGAAAGTGACGGAGGGGGTACTAGAAAATAAAATATTAATAAAAAAGACTATAAACTTGCTAATCAAGCTCGAACTAAAGAAAATTACTTGATTAGGAATATTCTAAAAATCGCTAGAGGCAAATTAAAAGGAAAAGTGGTGCCTTGTGCTTATGCGGGAATTAGGAGCTATAGAGTTGGCCGCCTATTTAGCCGTTGGACCCTCGCCTAGACCTACTTTTGAACAGCATAACCGGATAGAGATAAGCAAAAATAGAAAGGTGCAACTCCCAATTCAACTAGTACTAATAATAGATACTTTTGCACCTTGTTTGAAAGGGTTTTTGAGAATCGGTTCTCAAAATTCTTGAAAATCTTTGTTAAAAATCCAAATGGGTTTTTGAGGACCGGTTCTCAAAATACTTCAAAAAAAAAAGGGCAGAAAACCCAAACGAACAATCCCTTTGTATAAGTGGTTCACAAAGATTTAGACACGTGTTGGAAAAAATATTATGGATATAATATTTTATTTAAGTATGAATGAAAATTGATTTAATTTAGAGTTGCATCTTTTCATTGACACCTGTTCGCTGTAGACGGACGCGTCCTTTCGTGAATAGTTGTGTCTCTTCTCCCTGGTGACTATTCGTAGAGTCACCAGTTAGCCTATATATATGGCATCATTCATTCATTTTAGTATGGGATTTTTCCTACACTTTCATTGAGTCGGAGTCTTTTCATTGGAGAGAGTAAAAACACTAGTTTGGTTCGCCTACCGAACAGATTGGAGTGCTACTTCCGTTCGGTGAAGATCAAGTAGTGCTGGGAGATAGACGTTCATACAAACCGTAAGCACCGTAGCGGGGGCGAATCTGTCTTAAGTACAGAGTGTTAAACACTCGCCTTGATCATCATTTCATTCTCATCGATTTCCAGGTTTTGCGTTCTGATTTATGCATTAATATTTTCGGTTTTATCACAAAAAGTAAACAAATTTTCCAAGAATCTTAAGACAGAATTTATTACTTTTTGTGTTTATTCTGCCTATCATTCTACATAGATAATGGCTTGTCAATTGTTTGTCGATCTGTTTGCATGTGGCATTTATACTCATAATTAGATTAGATATGACGGAGAATAAATTTATGGAATAGGCCGAAGTATTTCGATATGAACAGAATAATAATTTCTTGTTGGTGTTGGTAGAAATTATAAGGATTTCGGATGTGTGAACAGTTTGGTTTTTCATGTGTGGATCACTCTACTTGTGTTGTCTCTCCATGGCTACACGGTTTTCATGTGTAGTTCATTGATATAGTTTCTGGAACCAAACTTTGATCTCCTTTATTTATGTTTGTTGCTGTCTAAACATCGACTACCATGACTGGGAAATCATTATCTATGAACAGTCATAACCTTAATCAATCGTTCCAGTTCTAGAAGAAAAGTGTAAATATATGGCTTCAGATGCATCTCATCATGTCTTTGATTAATGATTATGACAGAGTATATTGATAGAGAATAAGGAAATTATTTATTAATCAATCGTTGTGATTGTTAGTACACTGAGTCGAATTTGAATACTCTGTTCATTATCACTTGATTATAACCATTGGTGAGTTGAAATTCAAGTATTTAAAGGTTGTAGATCTTAAATTGGTTAATGGTACGTTGTGCGAATGGAACTTGTTTTTACTATCATTTAGTGAAATCGTGATTAATATCTTTTCAACTTTGCATAAAGATTTTCAAATACTGTATGGTTCTCACGGTTCATTTAATGTCTATTGGAATCATAGCATACGTGTTTTGTGCAATGCATTTACTGCATATCAACATATATCCTATGATTTTCTTCCCAATATATAGCATCGAATTTCCCTCTTTGTAATTTTCTGTTGGTATGAAACCGATGGGAAATTTTATTTATCTTGTAAGACACAACAAGTTGTGTATGTTTCCCACAGAAACCAAACACTCAAAAAGATTCACGGACGAAAGTATCATTTTAGGACACTGTTAGTCTAGTAGAATCCTTTCAGAAATTGAGTATTTGGGAATGGGTGCTTTGGCACCTTTTCGTTGTCAATGATAATAGACGTCACTTGTGGCAAGAGCCACAATGCTTGATTAATAGCCTCATATGTGTCCTTTGGCCAATAACAGTTTTTTTTTAACTGTTGACATAAATTCTATACTCAACGCCCTTTCTGTGGGAATTTTCAAGAAACTCCCAACCGATGCAGTTGGAAATGGTGGCAGTCAAGAAGTAAATAAATTTCTAGTTTGAAAATGGTAATTATCTAAAGAGAGTTTGAATTTTATCTCGCAAGCATAAGCGGTTAATAAGTGTTTTTCTTTGTTGGCGCATAATCATGGGTTTGAGGGACCCCAAATAGATAAATATCTATACGACTACTTGCGATCGTCTAATTCCTTGACTAGAGATTAGATTGCCATGACTTGGCATCGTTTGGGTGTGAAACGGTTTTTGACACTTTTAGCCGTTGGGGACATTTAGAAATAGGGTAATATAATGGTGAGTCACGCGAACATTAAACTTCATGTTTGTCCTACTTCTGCACTTAAAATAATAAAAAAAAAAACTCCTAGTGTTTTGGTACATGCCTATTTGAGTTCGTCTTCTTCTGTTTGATTGTAAATCAGAGAAAGTAAGGTTCACACTAAATATCCTCAATATCCCTATTGGAAAGACATTGATGTTTTATCAATAACCTATTCGTGGTTGTCTGTTCCGAACAGTTGCATAAGTAGTTTCTGTTCGGCTACACTGGTTCAGGAAGAGTCACACTGTTTGGTTAATTGGGGTCCATTGGGAAAGG